>JH792529.1:119089-137952 GCA_000291705.1 Sphaerulina populicola P02.02b
TTCTCTCTCTCTCTCTCTCTCTCTCTCTCTCTCTCTCTCTCTCTCTCTCTATAAATTCTCGCTGTAAATTCTCCTTGGGTGCTCTTCTACAAGACGAAGTAAGAAAGCAAGCAAGCGGCCACGGCATTCACACACCTGGTGTGTGTGTATGTAAGTCAGACGAGACGTGACTGTTACTAACACCGACCACACATGGTCATAACATCAGTGGAACGTCTTCACTCCCTAGTGGGCCGAAGAGTCCGACCTTCTCGCTCCTACGGC
The DNA here is from genome assembly GCA_000291705.1 of Sphaerulina populicola P02.02b. Taxonomy (NCBI): domain Eukaryota; kingdom Fungi; phylum Ascomycota; class Dothideomycetes; order Mycosphaerellales; family Mycosphaerellaceae; genus Sphaerulina; species Sphaerulina populicola. Next base: position 119,354 of record JH792529.1, read on the forward strand.
TGAGGTGATCCTCCCTGCTTCCTTGCATTGACCATTTCCCGGTGGACGCGATTTCGGAGATGCACCGAAAAGTCATGTATGACCTTGCCGGGAACGGCAGTGTACAGCTTGCCGGGACAATCGTTACACCTGATTCTGGGCAGATATTGGAACTTGGTGCCAGCGGCCGGGACGCCTCCAGCGGTTGGGGGCCCTCTGCCCTTGGTGATGGTTGCTTCAGTCTCGGCATCAATCGTATAGGCACGCATAAAAGGCATGAAATCATCATCAGGGTGCTCGGCTCGAAGGGTGGCAATGGATTCTGTCAGCCATGGTGGTGGAGGTGGTGCCTCGTCGTCTGGCCCCGGCCAATGTGCTATATCGACTGCGCCTCGTGAGTCGTAGCTGATGCCGTTCTTGCTCGGGCTCGCCTGTGGCTGTCGCCCAGCAGAGTCCGCACGAGAGTGATTACCATTCGGTTGAGGTGTGTTTTGTGTTGCAGGGAGACTTCGCGGTGCCATGTTGGGTGTGCCCGAAGCGCCTCGAGCGGGTGTACCGGACTGCGTGTTCAGGTTGGTGGATGGCGCGGAGGCGTATCCCGACAGCGGGAATTCCTTTGCCCACCTCTTTGCTTGCAGAGCGTCCCAAACTGCCTTGAGCTTCGCTTTTGAAATCTTGAGCTTCACAATCAGACTTTCTTCCTCCTCCTCAGCAACAGCAGCGCTCTCTTCCCGCAGTCGACTGGATCTTTCAGGCACAGTCCGCGATTCTCGAGCGGGCGCAGGCACAGCCTGGGAGTCCGGAGTTGCGGATCGACCATAACCTGCGCGCATGTTTGCCTGGGCTTGTGCAGCTGCACCGCGCATGCCCCTAGTACGAGCGGTGCCTCCGACATTCACAATGGCAGCAGGAGCAGGAGACTGCTGTTCCGCGGCAGAGTCTTCGCTATCCAGATCATCAGAATCCATCTCTCCATCCGCATTTCGGCCACTGCGACGAGTCCCTTTACCGCCACGCCTCGTTTTGGGGATGCCAGTCGTCTCAAAGGTCTCGACAGCGCCGGGTATGACCGAATGCACGATCAATGACCTGACAGTTCTCGGCTTTTCGCGCAGATCGGGAAGTGCCGGTCCGCCTCTGCGGTTGAGCTGTCGTTTCTGCGCTCGGTGCTCACGCATCATGGACGTCTCTGTCCGTTCGAGCTCCGCTTCACTCATTTCGTACATGTACGGCGTAAAGTCCTTCTGGCTTTGTACAGGTCGGAAAGCACTCAGAAGAGGTGTCGGTAAGAAGTTATCCCTCAATTCGGGGTCCTCGATAGATCGTCCGTCAAAGGCATGATTTGTCAAGTATAGTGCTTTCGTATATTGTTGGCTCTGCTCACGAATCGAGTGAGCAATGGCCGTGGTGAACTCTCCCGAGAGCGCGTTTTCTTTCGCCATGGATTGCGCAAATTCCTCGGGAGAATTGAGCGGATTGTTGATGTCCCACTCAAATTGGTCGATGAGCGTGATGCGGCCGATCGTGATGTTGAGTTTGATCTGTATCCGCATCTCATCGTCCTTGTGGCCCGAGTAGGGCACACCGGCCTCGACGGGCCCGTCCTCCACAATCACATGGGGATAATAGTTTTGAATCTGCTCCTGCATCTCGGCTTTGATCTGCTGAGAGACCTCACGTAGATTCTCGGGTGGAATCCGGAGATCTTCCAGCAGGTAATCCATAAAGACGTCCTGATTTATGCACTTTTCATGCAGATTCCACGTAAAGGTGTCGCGCAGTCGCAGCTTATCCAGCTCCATGTCCAGTCGTATAGGCACGAGCTCCTCGTGCTGTTCCGCTTGGCGCTGCAAGTCCTTGCGGTTTATATGGATTTGCCTGCACTTCCGCCCCTTCAGCGGCCCACGCTGCGCGCTATAGACAATTTGGGGCTTCGCATTAGTAGTGCCATTGCCAAATCCTCTGAAGCCGTAGCCGAATATTGAGCCTGGATCTGCTCGCCGGCGCGCCATGACCTCAGTCGCGTAGAAGTCCCTTTCCTTGTCCTTGGCCAATAGAAGATCGCGCGACCGCTGCGCCTGGTCGATCATTGCTGCTCCATGCAAGAGGTCGCGCTGAATGTAGCGATCCAGCAAGACAGCGCCGTGCGCGGGTTGCGGTTCCGTCGTGCTCTCGGTGACTGGCAATTGCGTCCCATCGCGCGAGCGTTTGCGACTCAGTTGGGCAGCGCCATTGGACAGTGCCGAGCCATTGGTCATGTTGTTATTGTTGTTGTTGGTGTTGTTGTTGTTGTTGAAGGGCGCAGGCGAATGTGTTCTGGAGAGTACCTGCGCCTGCATGGTCTCCTTTGCCTTTTGCTTTCCTTCCCGAATCGCGTCCTGTCCATCGGTGTTCGAGCCCTGCTGCGGGTGGTGGTCTATGGGGAACGCGCCATCAATGTCGGGAGTCTGCGCGGCGCCGGGCGTGATGTTCGCGTGTTGCCAAGTGGGATTCGAGGGAGTAGACGCCATTGCGGAGGAGGTTGGCGTAAGGTAAGGACGAGGCTATGCGCGTGTGTTTCCCATCAAGACAGATGCCCGTCTACACTGCACCGGCCATTAGTGTCTGGACAGTAGATGTCACATGTCGGCCTGAAGAGATGCGCGAGGGCCGTAGTTACACGGCCACTTCCATCGCCGTAGCTGCGCTGGGGGTGGTATGGGATCGGGTGCGGGTGCGGGCGTGGGTGTGGGAGCGTGGGTGTGGGAGCGTAGGTGTGTGTGTGGGTGGGTGTGTATGCGCGCGTGGGTGGTCGGGTGTGTGGGTGTGTGTATGTGTAGAGAGAGAGAGAGCTGGGGTAGGAAGCAGTGCATCCAAAAGCGCGCGACATCAGAGCAGCAGAGTAGAGATGCGCGGGTAGCAGCAGCAGCAGCAGGAGCCAGAGTAGGGCAAGTGAAGGAAGAAGAGCATACCTTTTTTATTTTTTTTTGTCTGGAGCCAGCCTCACTGGATGGATGGATGCGCAATCACGTCGCGAAACTCGTGGTCTTCACATCATCGGGCGCGCGTTGGGAGAGCGATTTTGCCGAGCTTGAGATGGCTGCGGCGGCTGCGGCGGCGGCGGCGGCGGCTGACTCCTCCTCCTCCTCCTCCTCCTCCTCCTCCTCCTCCCTCTTCCTCTCCACCTGCACACACATACTCACCTAGGTACACAAACATTCACCGGCCATCGTCGCTACATGTATACACATAACAGACACCAACAACAGAAAAAGAACCCCGCACCCTCGCCGTGTTGCACCCTTTGCGCTGCCTGCCCAACAAATGAGAAAACTTCTAGAAGCAGAAAGCATTGGCCGAGTACTGCCGAGGACCCCCCAAGTCCCCATGGGAAAATAAAAATGGCAACACTCGCTGCCTCGACCGCTTACTTGCCTTGCCTTGCCTTGCCTTGCCTTGTTTGCTTGAATGGATGCTGACTTTGCTTACCGCCGAAACCGACGCTAGGAGGAGGAGGAGGAGGAGGTGCTGCCCGGTGTATACAAACGACGAACAGCACCAATTTTCTACATCTCGGCCCGCCCGGGGAGACGAAAAGGGAACTTTACACGAGACTTGCTTCCACCTACCTCCTACCTCCACCGTTGTTCTCACTCGTCGTCTAAGTACCTACCTACCTCTAGATCAAGGTACATGTACCTAGGTAGGTATCTCAGATATGTATAGATTGTCTGGCAGTGACTACAAGCCTCTCTTATAGTATTCCATTACCGCCTCTTCAAGCGCTATAGTCAACAATTGCAAATAAGAGAGCCTACTACATGTACCCAAGGCATACGCGCTTCCAAGACGGAAATATTTATACACAGGACACATGTGAGACAGAAACTTGCCGTGATTTTGATCATTTTTGGCTTTTTTGGGGGCTTTTTTGCTCTCATTATACTGAGTAGTAGTACATGTAGTAGTGGTATCGTGACGGACAGCAGCATTGAAAACCGTCACAATGCTGCTCTGTCAATACCTATTCGTCGCGCTGACTGCGCTCCCGCGTTGCGCGGGCAGACTCATCTACATTCCGGGCGCTGGGCATCTCCGGCAAACAAACACACTTGAGAAAAGCAAGCAGCAAATCGTGGGCTGATTTACTGCGGTTTTGGCTGGCCTTCGATGTTGCGCAGGATGGCGCCAAAGTCAACCCCTTGCGGGACTGAGCTCGCCTGAGCGGGCGTGGAGGGAGCGGGTGGTGGGTATCCTGTAGCATGCCGCTGCTGCTGCTGTGGTGGAGCGTACGGATATGGAGCATATGCTGCCGGGTGAGCTTGCTGCTGACCATGTGGATGGTATGCCTGGCCCTGCTGCTGCGGCATGGTGGCAAAGTGTGGCGGAAAGTGATACGAACCTGGCACTGGTGGTGCTGGCGGCGGTGGAGCCCAGCCTTGAGGAGCACCATAGTTATTCTGATATGGTGGCCACTGCTGCGCTGGTGGAGCGGTCGGGGCCTGCAAAGGGAGGCCGTTGAACGTCGGAGCCTGGTAATGCTGCTGTGCCTGCGGCGTGTACGATCCAGTGTTGGGCGGATAATAGACCGGCGGCTGAGTCTGCGACTGCATCCACGGAGAGTTGCCGCTTTGGTACTGGTTAGAGTACCCAGTTTCGGTGAAGCCTCCCGAACTAGCTCTGCTATTGTCCCTCGAGCCTCCTCGGTAACCACTATAAGGACCCGTACCTCTACCTCTATTACCACTACCTCGACCTCTGTCGCCACCTCTACCTCCACGAGCACCTCGACCTCGGCCGCGCTCAAAACCACGCGTTGCTGGTCTCGGAGGGTGCGGTCCATACAGGTTGTCAGGCCGCCGGAGGGGGTTGTACCCGCCATCCTCCAGATCATCCTGACTGGAGCCAGGGTGGGCAATCGTGGCCAAATCCTGTGCTGGCTGCTGTGATGGTCCCTCGTCATCATAGTCCAAGGGTCCGTAGGAGCCCGGGGACATAGGCGCGTCGATGTTACCGCCGCAGCCACTTCCATCAGGGCGCTCCACCACCTTGCCACCCCTGCCACCTCTGGTAGCAGGTCGCGAAAGTTGACCCTTGCCAGCCTTCTTCAACAAATTCAACTCCTTCTTTTTCCTCTTACTGATCATCTCTGCCTCATCGTCGGAGAACTCCTGCTCTTCCTCACCAAGCTCTTCGTCGTATATGTTCGATGCGTCTGTCCCCTTCATCGCTTGAAGCGGTTCTGTGAAGACTTTGATGCTGAAGGCATCGACGTAGTAGACTTGGCTGCCCTGTTGAATGCGAGCCTCTTCGAGCTCTTTGCTGTTGGCGAAGCCCAAGAGATAGATGGGCTCCTGTGTCGGACCGAGTAGATCGCTAACGACACCGATGACTTCGCGAGTTTCGTGGCAGAGCACAGAGCCCTGGTCCACAATGAAGTGTGTGCCATCCGATCTGAGCCCCTTGATCAAGACCACATTCCCGACGATGCTCTCTACGTGCCCAAGGCGTGTGATTTTCATCTCCGGCGTGATCTGCACAACTGGCCTGGGTGGGTATTGCTCTTTCTTCTCGTTGATCGTGCGCGGCTGATGGTCTGTGGTCTTCTTTGCTTTGTCACCATCATCACCCCCCTCCTCGTCCTTATCCATGAGAAATTTGGCCAAAGCTTCCGGGTCCATGAGGACGATGTCGCTGTCAGCATCCGAGGTAGTGTCCGAATCATCATCATCTGATGATGATGATGAGGAGTATGGTGAGGAGTCCTCCTCCCACTCAGCCTCTGTGTTGCCACTCTGGGCCTGCGCTGCAGTCTCCGTCTCTACATCATCAACCTTCCTTTTGATGGACACCTCAGAAGCCTCCTCCCCGATGAGATTCTCGAGGTCCTCCTTGGACTCTTTGGAGTGGAGCGACAGCCATTTCTGACCATCACGCATATCTGCGCCCGCTGAGCTTGCTGCAGAGACCTCCTCTTGCTTGGTGTTGACTACGTTCACACCTCCACCGTTGTCTCTCTCTGCCGCTGCTATCGCCGCTGACAAAGTGAGGTTTGCTGATGGATCATTTACAATCTCTCCAGCCCCGTGCGGCTCAGTCATGTTGCTGGTCTGTGGAGGAGTGGTCATCGATGGCACGTCTGGTGCGAGTTGAGCAGAGATCACGTCGCGCGGCGTACTGCTGCTTGACCCGTCGAGCGGCAGTTCAATGCGCATGCGCTTGGAGGGTCGTGCTTCGTCTTGTTCTTGACCTACAGCTACCATTACCCCCGAGAGTGCGTGCTGTCGTGAGCAGTGCTGAGAAGTGGTTTGTGTTTTGGTAGAATGTCGCTCGCGTCGTTGTGGTGAGTTCAAAAGGTCAAATCAATAATTTCGAGGGAGCTTGGGCCTTTGGATGCGTCACTAGTGCACACGCCACTAGTGCTGCCTTCTACATTTATTCAAACTACGAAGTGTCTTGCATGAGAATGCAGAAACTATCCGCCTACATCGACGAATACCAAGGCCTCGACAGCTACGTCTTGGCCGCAAAGTGCAATATCTAGCTCTTTAGGATTTCACCAAACAACCTATTAGTTCTGTAAAATTATTCCTCTACAGATAGGGGGGAGTTGATACTCCTTATATACCTTACACAGAATCACCAGAAAGGGTGCCTCAAAAGGTGCCTCAAAAAGCCTCAGATAAATAGGGCCAATATGGCCTACATCCGGCCAATTTCGGTGAACCATAGTGGAACCATTCTAATTGTACTCCTCATCGAGTGGTTGGTCGAATCTTCGCCACAAGAAGCGCTCAGCCTCTAACTCATCGTCATATCGATCGATCCTCTGCCGTAGCATTTCGTAGAATTCGGGCAGCAACGCCCAGTTGTAATGCGCCTTCGTATATTCCCAGTACTCAGGATACCATCCAGCGCACTCCCAATCTATAATTGCCACCACTTTTGCATCACGAACCAGAATGTTTTGTACACCAAGATCTCCATGAGTAAAGCAGATTTTGTACTGGCGTTGGTGAACCTGCATGACCTTCTCACCAAAAGCCTCCTTCACGTAGTCTTGCAAAATGCCGCCTCGTATACACTCATGGAAAGCAGCAGTGTCGTCGAAAGGACCAAATCGCTTGACAGTGCTTACGCGGATGTCGCGACATGCACCGCCGTCAGTTGATGAGACTCGTTGCGGGCTAGGGGGCTCCAGCGTTCGGAGCTGCTTGATAAACCCGGCAATCTCGTCAACGATGGCCTGCTTTTGTTGATATGTGTAGTTCCGCCAGCACACTTGCAGGGTCTCGCATCCAGGAAAGAATTCCATTTCAAGTGCTAGTTTATGGTTGAGTCGATGCACCCGGTATAGCCGAGGAACGGGAATAGTAGTGTTTGCGGCGGCGTAGCGAAGTCCCTCCAGCTCTGGTTCCTCGCAATTCCACTTGATCATACGAGTCGGAGTGACGCGAGCGCCAACTATGCCCACAGGGCCGAAGATTTTGCCGCCGAGCCACAGCCGAAGTGCAAGCATGTTGTATTGCTGGAGGTATGAGAACAATGCTTCCAAATGTGCTTCCGTCGAGGATGTAGGAGGTAGCGCTGTGGTGTAGAATACGTAAAAATGAGGTGTGACTGTGCTACAACTATTGTCTTGGCGAGGCCTTGTTGACACGGGATGCAATAGTCGCACGAAATAACTACTATGAAGAACGGAACGCAGAAGGACAAAGTGACGGCAACCAGGTTTTGCGTCGACTTTGGCGAGGTCCAGTTAGCGATTCTGGTATATCTCGAGGCCGCGGGGCTCTTCATCTTCATCGTATTCGTTCCTAACTCTGTTATTCGTCATAGTGATCTGAGAGTTCGATTGTTGAGTGGAAGAAACGTGAACGTGAGAGTGCTCTATTCCAACACATACATGTAAGCAGTACTAATGGCCTTTGCGATGCCCGAATAGAGGATTCCAAGGTCTTCGACAACCATCGTCTAATCGATGCCTCTTCTGCTGTTCTTGAGCGTCATAAGCCAGAGTATCAGGCTTTGCCTTTGCTTGTATTCACGTAGGAGGTCAATTCTGACACGATTAGCGCCGGCTTATTTTGAACACTATCCCACATCTGCCTCGATTCAAGGTTACTAATTCTTCCAAAGTTCGCATCGCGCGTTGATACACGCTGTTATAGTTCTTTTACCTGATGACTCAGAATAGGGTCTGCCCCTAGCCCCGCCGAACTAAGTCCGCCAAGAGGTCGTGTCAATCACTACTAGTACTGACTACCTTACCACTAGGGTCGAAAGACTTCACTTGACCATGGCCCCATCCACGCCTCGGGCCATCAGCGCGACCAGACCGAGGACAGCATCGAAATCGCCGCATCGCCCTACCAAGTTGCCATCAGGGGCCCGGTGAGCATTTCTCTCTATCAACATGGCCTACCAGTCCAATAGGTTGCTGAGCATTGTGCAGTTCGTCGCCGAGTCCCCCTTTTCACATTTCTACCCTCGCGGCCTCGTACATCTTCCTCGCGGCTCACACGGTTGCTGCGCTCTATAGTCCTATTCAGGACTGTGATGAAGTGTTCAACTACTGGGAGCCCACTCACTACCTCAACCATGGCCATGGCTTTCAGACCTGGGAGTACTCACCTGATTATGCCATTCGATCATGGGCGTACAGCGGGATTCATGCCCTCGTCACACCCTTTGCCCGGATTTTTGCAGCCCGTAGGCCAAAAGCCGCCGAATTCTACTTCCTTCGGATCGTGCTGGGGGCCATCTGCGCCATGTGTGAAGCAAGGCTCTATTCCAAAATCACCAATGTGTTGAACCCGAGGATCGCCATGTTCTATCTGGGCATCACAGTCACGAGTCCCGGGTTGTACCACGCCAGCGTCGCATTCTTGCCCAGCAGTTTTGCCATGTACTTTGTGATGCTTGGTGTGGCAGCTTTCATGGACTGGCGAGGTGGTTTACGTACCGCACAGGGAATCTGGGCCATCGGAGTGGGCGCCTGCATAGGGTGGCCTTTCACTGCCGCCATGGTCATACCATTCCTGGCAGAGGAGCTGCTATTGGCTTCTCTGAGTGATCTCCATGGTATGAAAGACCTTATCTGGCGAATCGTTGATGGAGTCGTGCGAACTCTTTTCGCTCTTGCACTGCAGATTGGAGTCGATACTTTCTTCTACAAAAAGACAGTGTTGGTACCTTTGAACATTGTGCTTTACAATGTCTTTAGCAGCAAAGGTCCCGAGCTCTACGGAACAGAGCCATGGCACTTTTACTTCAGAAACCTGTTTCTCAACTTTCACGTCTGGCTGTTGCTGGCGCTTCTGTCGATGCCGCTTGTGCTCGCACAGCACTTCTTCCGAGCGAAAGGAGCGACGAGAGCAAGCTATCTTCGTGGAGTCATCTTCGTCACACCCTTCTACCTGTGGCTGGCGATTTTCACGCTGCAGCCGCACAAAGAAGAGCGATTCATGTACCCGGCGTACCCAGCTCTGGTCTTGAATGCTGCTATGGCCTGCCACATCATTCTCGCCAATCTCGGCTCCAATGACCCCAAGGATCTCATGAGCAACATCCCCGTTCAGCTCCGCCTCCTTGGGATCGTCGGGTTTGTGCTTGCGGCGACCGCCATTGCAGCTTTCCGAACTCTAGGGACAATGACCGCTTTCGGTGCTCCACTGTCCATCTACGAACCACTCCATCGCGCAGGCGTTTCGCAGGCTGGAGACCAGGTCTGCCTGGGCAAGGAATGGTATCGATTTCCATCACATTACTTCCTCCCCAATGGAGTTCGAGCAAAGTTTGTTCGCAGTGAGTTCAAGGGCCTATTGCCCGGCGAGTTTTCCGAAGCTGGACAGGGCTTTGGGTTGTTTCCTGGCACTTGGCTCGTACCACCAGGCATGAACGATGAGAACCGAGAGGATGCCGGGAAATACGTCGACCTGAAGCACTGCAAATTCCTAGTTGATCTCCACCTTCCGAGTACACAAGTTACGGGACTCGAGCCAAGCTACATAGCCGATAACAAGAACTGGGACAAGGTCAAGTGCTTACCATATCTCGATGCTGGGTCGACTGGGATCGTGGGACGGCTTGGCTGGATTCCAGACGTGCCGTTTGTACCTCTCCAGTACAAGCGGGTATATGGCGATTATTGTCTACTGAAGAGGAGGACGATCACAGCAGGGGATGCGAAGCAAACGCTGCCGAATATTGAGACGCTGTTATAATGCGCAGTGTCCGAATTGCAATGTACGAACAGCCGAGTGCACTTGCAGGTAACAGAAAGGTGTAACGGAGGATGTGCGCAGTGAGGAGGCTTAGGTATAGCTCCTAGGAGGCTTAGGTATACATAGTATAGGTGGTATATGCATTCCATTGCTGGTCTCATCTTTTTGCCCAATCGGGTAAACCGAGCCTATCACCCATGGAGGATGTTGGAGTTGACGACTGCTCACGTGGGCGCGATGTTACTCTACCTCCTCCATGTACTTGACGGATCGACCTTCTTATCGCAGATGATGGTCGTGTCTGATTACGATGGCGAGGTGCGTGATATCACAATGCGACCAAAGCTTGTAGTGTTCTATACCAGGTAATATGATATCCAGTGAAGCGCATCTTCGACCTCGACGATGAGCACTCCAGCCGAGTCTGAGAATATCCTCCAGGCACGCTCCCAACACATTCTAGGCGCTACAACCATTCCGGCCCCGCTATACATATCGCTTTTGAGCATATTGTTGATCATCTGGGCATTTGTGTATATTCGACCAACATGCGTACGACCAGGACGGTCTTCATGGCTCCAATGGCATTGGCCACGTCCGAGGAAGACCACGCCTGTCCCACAAGCCGTCGTCGTCGACGCGCACCCCAAGAAAGTCGAGCGCAACTTCGGCAGTCAGTATTCCTGAACCAAACCCCTTTCATCAACTACATCTGTACTCCTCTAAACTATACCATCTTCTGCAGCATGGACGCCTATCGAGTTCGAGCGACCAGCGGTAGCTCCTTACCCGAATTGGTCAGTCACGGATACATGTCCTCTCAAGTATCGACCATTTCGTTACGGACCCAAATACAACATCACGATGGGCCTTCGAACGCTCCACCACTGGGACGACTGGATTGAGCTCGACAATCAATATCTGCGCTTCCATGCCGACAAGAAACGCCGCATCGAGGAGCGAGGCGCCAAATGTTGCAGAACCGACCACTCTGATCCTCGCGCCCTCGATGGCGCAGTCGAACTCTTGGAAGAACTCGCCTCCTATCTCCCCGAACGCTACCCTTCAATGTTCCAGAAAACCGACGTGGGGATCGACAACATCATCACACACGAAAGTTTTGACATTCGCAAAGATCGGCTCACCATGAACGGCCACGCAGAAGATGCCATGCAACTCTCTGCACGTCTCGTCCAAGACGACCTCGCCATCATGTTTGAGAGAGAAGATGGCATCTACTACTTCCTGGCGGGAGCAATTCTGCTCGCCGGCTTCTGGCGCCTCGAAGATAAATTCGGCATGGGCCTCCCTGAAATCCACACGTCCGGCCACGTGCCCGGGTACGAGAGCAAACTGCACAAAGGCATGACGAATGCCTTTCGTCGCATGATGCCCGACAAAGCCTTGCTGCGGCACAACTACTTTGTCCAAGTCGACGAGGATTTGGCGTGGAGCTACAGCATCGGCGACGAGGACCACGATGGCCATGGCTGGTTCACGGCGGAGAAGAACAAGGCCATTGAACATCATTGGTTTCGTTCCGAGCGGCAGTCGCTGCGAAGATTGCCTCGGAGTGGCGGCATTGTGTTTACCATTCGCACGTACTTTCATCCGATGACGGAAATTGCAGAGGAGCCGTATGTTCCCGGGAGACTGGCGAGTGCGGTAAGGAGTTGGGGTGAGGATGTGAGTCAGTATAAGGGAAAGGAGAGGTATGGGCATGTGTTGTTGGAGTATTTGGATCGCAAACATGAGGAGCAGGTGAAGAAGGGCTTGGATATGGAGATGGAAGAGGAGTTGAGGCAGTATCCTTGGTAGATATATATCCATGTTATATTAGAACAGCAATGTTGCTGTTCTATTGCAGTGTTGTATATATGGGTGGGGGCATACCTACCTGACCATTCCCACCACTTTCGGGCGTTGTTGACATGTGTAAACAAATAAACATTCTGTGCTTACCTATCCCTCTTTCACTCTCGGTCAATAGACACTCACGCCCAGCACAAGTCACGATATGGCCGACGATCTGATCGACTTCAATGTGATTGAAGGACAAAAGGAGAACATCCAGGCTCTCCCCACCGGCCGCTCCGCCAAAGCGCTGGCCCAGCTCTACTCACCACCGCTGCTAGGAGCCACTCCGACGCCAAACGATGCGCATGCAGAGAAGCGCGCCGACTTCGAGAGGGAACTGGCCAACATCGACGAGGCCGACGATCCGCTCGACGTCTACGATCGATACGTCAAATGGACACTCGACACATACCCATCCGCACAAGCGACACCGCAATCGCGATTACTGCCTCTACTAGAGCGCGCAACAAAGACGTTCCAGTCCTCCAAAGACTACAAGAATGACGTGCGATATTTGAAGATTTGGCTACACTACATTCGACTCTTCTCAGATGCGCCTCGGGAAGTGTTTGTGTTTCTGGCGCGACATGGCATTGGCGAGGGTCTGGCGTTGTACTACGAAGAGTTCGCGGCCTGGCTGGAGAACGCGGGACGATGGAGCCAGGCGGAGGAGATCTACAAGATGGGCATTGAGAATGAGGCTCGACCCTCAGAACGGTTGATGCGCAAGTTTGGCGAGTTCGAGCGGCGGAAGGAGGCGCGACCAGAGGAGGACACCACGGAGCCGTCGAGTCCAGCTTTGCCTGCTGCGCGGCCAGCTCTGGCAGCAAAGACGGACCCTTTTGCTGCTGTGACGCCTTCTCCCACCACTCAACAGCAGCAGAGTAGTCGCAGTGCTGCGGGCGGCAGCAAGAAGGCGAAAATGACCATCTTCACTGACGGCGGAGAAGACTCGAGACCCGCGTCTGGAAGCAGCTCGAAGGGTTGGGACAACATTGGAACGCTTGCAGATCGCAAGAAGGAGAATGCCGCAGAAGTGAAGCCCATGGCCGGGCAGAAGCTCATGGCGGGTAAAACAAACACGGGCATGCAGAAGATGATGATCTTCAAGGATCAGGTAAGTCACCCTCCCGCGATCTGACAGGAGACCACGTATTTACGAATGCAGGACTAAATATCGCGTGTTTCGTAGTCTTCTCACTCAATGCCACGACATCTTTCCTCGCACTCGTCGTCATCGAGTAGTACCCATGAACAGCAGTGCGTGTTCAATGAAAAGACTGGTAGGCTCGAGTGCGTTTTTGTAAACCTTGAGGCTGTTTACCCAGTGACAGGCAATCTGGCTGTAGAGTACTGCTTCGAAGAGCTAAGAGCGCGACATCGAGGGTGGTTGGACAAGGATTGGCGGAAAGAGCAGAAGAAGCTGAAGAAAGTGACCAAGAGCGAGTCTTTCGACATCCAGTTGGACACGCCAACGCCCCTACAAGAGCAGATACAACAAGAAGACGCGTCTTTGGCAAATTCGGTCATCAAGGACAAGCCATTTACCATCTTCTCCGATGCTGACCAGGAAATGCCTGTTTCACGACCGACATCGAAGCAGAAAGGGTTCAAAATCTTTGAAGATACGGATCTCGAACCCAGACCGCTACCCAAGCCTGAAGTTTCCAGCAGACCTACGACAGTCACGAAAACTCTGGCACTGAATGACGAGAACGATGAGAATACGCCACCTTCCAAGCAAGAACTTGATGCAGCCAAGAAGGCGAGACGCGAAGAACGTGCAAACCGAACGCGCAAGATCAAGGTGATGGAAGTCCAACACATCAAGAACGAGACGCAGACGATCAAGCTGAACATGGACTCGCCGAAGTCGAAGCCGAAGCGAAGAAAGTCGGTTGCCCCTGAACCAACAATGACAATAAACACTAAAGAGGCCATGGACGAGATTTATGGTATCTTCAGTGCACCCCTACCATCCCAATCGGAGCAACAACGCCAGGAGGAGGAATCTGAAGAGGAGAGTGACGAGGACAGCGAGGATGATGAAGATGATTACACGACTGGGGACGAAAGCACCGCAACGGGCAAACTCTCAGCTCCCGCAAGCGAATATGGTGATGAGACGCGAAATGAACTCCTGGGAGCGCAATGTGACGATGATCGCACTGATGTATCAGGGTGGTCCGACTTTGACACAAGCAAGCACGTTCCAAAGGAAGACGACGAGAGCGGTGTGACATCGGCGCAAACCACAGTACAGGACACTTACGAGGTGGACGAAGCCATGACTCCTGTCCACGATGAGAATCCTCAGACCCGCTACATTCCCGTGGCCCCAGAAGACTACGAACCGCCTGTAATGCAGATGCGTGACATGAGCATAGTGCCCAATCACAGGCTGCCTTTTATGACGCCCATTGTTGAGCAGACGGAGTCGTCGTTGGGTATACCGACAGGGAGACCGGAAAAGGACTACTTTGGTGCAAAGACGCCTAGTAGAAGGATTGGTATGCCTGGTGGGTTTGATGATGAAGATGGACAAGACGAAGAAGAAGAAGAAGAAGAAGACAACGAGCCTCCTAGCAGTCCATTTGATGATGTGACAGCTGACATGGATGAAGACAAACGCAGGGTCCTTCAACCTATTCGAACGAAGAGCACCAAAGGCACGTTATCGCTTGGTCATGGCACATCTAAAGCACAAATTGATGCAAAACTAGAGGGACCTGCGATGGCGGACACGGTCCAGAAAGGTCCCATTGTCAAGGACCTGCAGTGCAATCCCATGGACCCATATCTTCGTGAAAGCATTCTCTCTCAGATGAAGCCATCTCTGACGACCTACGAAGGCTACCACGAGCATCTCGATGCTGTTTCAGGGAAGACGGCAGAAATCAAAAAGTACATCAAGCAGTTGCAAGCATCACGAAAAATCCAAAGCCAGTCTCAGGAGAAGACTTCCACTATACCGCCCATGGTTGCCTTTCCCGGAGCAGGTGGCATATATACCATCAAACGAGAGCTCGGAGCCGGTACTTTCGCTCCCGTCTACTTGGTCGAGAATAGTGCCGCAGGCTCTCTCGAAGAACGAGAAGATCTTCTCGGTGATGACCACGACGATGGCCAAGAACTCTCTTCTGTGTCCACTTCACGTCTGGGAAAACTCACTCGTAGAAGACCTCTGGAAGCGATCAAAATGGAGGAACCACCATCATCCTGGGAATTTTACATGTTACGCGCCACACATGGAAGATTAGGCGTTAGTCGCGCTTCAGAGTCCATTGTCAAAGCCCACGAAATGCATCTCTTCCGGGATGAATGTTTCTTGGTCGAAGAATTCCGAGACCAAGGCACTCTTCTCGACCTGGTCAACATTGCTCGTGTAGAATCCGGTTCCAATGGGGGCATGGACGAAATGTTGTGCATGTTCTTCAGCATCGAACTCCTCCGAACAGTAGAAGCCATGCATTCCAAACACCTCATCCACGGAGACCTCAAAGGCGACAACATCCTCGTCCGCTTCGACGATCCGGGCATGGAAACCGACTGGTCCAACACATATTTCCCGTCGGGCGCTCATGGCTGGTCGAGTAAAGGCATCTGTCTCATCGACTTTGGTCGTGGAATCGACATGAAGCACTTTGATGAGCACGTTGCATTCATTGCGGATTGGAAAACTACGGATGCGGATTGTGCAGAAATGAGAGAATTGCGACCGTGGACGTATCAGATCGATTATCACGGTATGGCGGGTATCGTGCATTCGTTGCTGTTTGGCAAATACATGGAGACGAGCGCGGATAAGGCTGGGCCCTCGTCGTCGTCGTCGTCGGTGGGCGTGAGTCATCTTGGTGGTGCGACGAAGAAGACGTATCGCATCCGAGAGGCTTTGAAGCGGTATTGGCAGACGGAGATTTGGAATGAATTGTTTGCCCTGTTGTTGAACCCTCTGATGCATGTCGAGCGTGAGCAGGGGAGGAAATTGCCTGTGGTGAGGAGTCTGAGAAGTTGTCGTGAGAGAATGGAGGCTTGGTTAGAGGAGAATTGTGAGAGAGGCGTAGGATTGAAGGGCATGGTCCTGAGAATGGAGACTGCTATACGCGATCGGAAGAGGAAGGGTAGTGTGAGGTCTTGAAAAATAAAATCTTGAACTTGTTTTTTTTTGAGGCTGGGTGGGAGGGTGGTTGAGTCCCCGAGGGGTGGGGTCCCCCCTCCCCCTTTTTTTTTAAACATGTCCCCCCTTTCCCTCCCACTCAATCTCCTCATATGGTACTACCCCATCTACATTCACTCCATACAACCCCGCTATCTCCAACGCCAACTCTTGCGCCAGTTGTGCTTGTGCCTTCGTCCCGCCTTGCCTCACTACCCCTCGCACATGCCAATACGCTTGCGTCCCGCTGCGAGAACAAATCATTGCTGCCCCGTTGAGCATGCACGTCTCTGCTGGAGAGAAAATTTCGGGCTCGGATACGAGCCAGGTTAGACTGTGTTGATTTAATATGTTAGTTAATGGATTAGAAGGGATCTGGGGATTTCCTCTTTTTGGGGGAGGGGAGGGGGGAACTAACTTCATAGTGACGAGAAAATGTAAATCCGGGCAGTATTTCAGATTGAATTCGAGATTCTTTTGCGCCGTTTCGGCGCTTCCCCAGAGGTTGGTGAAGAATTCGCTGGCTGCGAGGGCGCGCTGCGCTGGTTGGAGGGCCGCTGTGGGGAAGGAGGCGTTGATGGAGGAGTATCTGTGTGTGTGTATGGAGGGGGGTGAGGGGGGTTAGCGGGAGAGGTCTCGTGAGATTTTTATGTATGTATGTAGGAGGGAGGTACTCTCGCTGTCACCTCCTGTCACCTCCTGGGACTACTACTCATGGAGGTACCCTTACTCTTGTGAGAGAGAAGAAGAGAGAAAAAGAAGAGAAGAAGAAGAAGAAGAGAAAAACTCACCTCGGCCCATAATGATCAATTTCCTCATCCTTCAAGTCCTGAAACAGCGGAAACAAAGTTTGAATCACTTTGGGAGTCCCATAGAGATGTCCGGTTTTGATGAGGGCTTCTTTGATTCGACGTTGGACACGTTTTTGCGCGTCCATGTCGAGTCCTGTGCAGACGTGTCGGTAGAGTTTTACTACTTCTGCTCCTGCACTTGCTGCTGCGAGGGATACGACCTTGGGTTTTCATGTTATTATCTTTTTTTTGTTTCTTTTGTGGTTTGTCTTCTTGTCCTTCTTCTTCTTCTTCTTAAACTTACCATAACATTCAAGCTCATAGATTCTGACACATCTCTCGCAGCAGCAGCAGCAGCAAGATTTTCCCGTTTCGTAAAGTCCGCGAGAATTTCCCACAACCTATTTTCCGCCATAATAATCCAAAACGAGGTGAGTCTCAAAAAGCCGACTCTCAAAAAATTGTCGAAAAAACGACAAAAAAAAGTACAATGTATGTACCCAAGGTAGGTAAGGTAAGGTATGGTATAGTATAATATTTCATGCCTCGACAATGTCGGTCGGTCGGGATTTGGTTTGGTTTTGGTTGAGAAAAGAAAAAGAAAAGAAAAATACTGACGTGAGACGAATGACGGGAATGCAGGGGGGTTGTTCGATATTACTGTTATGTTGTGCTTGTCATTCAACGAAAAATGGTTCCGAAACACTACAGCAGTAATGCAGTAATGCAACCTCGTCGTCGTCGTCGTCGTGCTGCAGTATGATGATGGATATATTGCTTTTTTTGAGAGGAGGAGGAGGAGGTAGTAAAGGAGATCATCAGGTGGGTATCATCTTCTCTATCGGTAAATCAGATCTCGTTCGGGGGCTACTTTTCATAGACGCTGGGAAATCAGGAAGACGAGGCTTTGCTCACTTCACCTGGTTCTGCACCAGGTTGCTTCTCGCTCCATTCCTCGACCTCTTCATCCGGAAGTGTGTGACCGCGACCCTTGTACTTGGTCTCCTCAATCATGTTCAGTTCATCTTCCCGAGCATCGAGGCTGCGCCAGGTCATCCAGAATCCCACACCGCCGACAAAAGCCAGAATCGCCACGACAGTGTAGTTCCAGATGAGAAGTGGGTCATCGGACAGACTGACAAGTGCCTGGCCAATGGCGGCGGAGAAAGCGTTCTGGAGCAGATTGACACCCATGACCAGTCCTCGCATGTTCTCGGGAGCCTTGGAAAATGCATACTCCAAGCCAGTAACGGAGGCAAAGATTTCGGAGAAAGCAATCAAGCAATAGGGCACCGCTTGTACCCAGACGTTGATTGGTGCCTTGCATTCGGCGCCTCCACTGTTCACGTCGCTGTTATCGCAAGGCGATAGCTTGTAGATGTAGTACTGTAGCACAGCAGAGCTGACCATAGCTGCCGAGGCAACGAAGAAACCCCATGTGATACGCTTGAGAGGCGTGAAATGGAGGCCTGCCTTGCGGATCGTCGGGTACACAAAGTAGTCGAAGATGGGGATGAAGATGACCAAGGTCAAGGGGTTCAAATTGTTGATCAAACTGGGAAAGGGGGGGGAGAGAGTAGTAGTTCTGAGCATGTGCCATTGTGATGGACA
>JH792529.1:157525-174185 GCA_000291705.1 Sphaerulina populicola P02.02b
AAGTTTAGTGACAACGCCTCTCGCTCTCAGACTGGGAACATGCCCATGACTGGGGTGAAAAAAAAAAGCCCATCATTCAAACATGGTGCTACTCTCTGCACTCTTCACCCAGGCCACAAAATCAACAAAGTCCGGATCTCCCTCGGCGACAATCGGGCACAACTCGTCGGCAATTTGACGTCGTACTCCTCGAGCCCACCAGCGATGCTCGAGCTTCACGTACGTGATACTGTACAGCAGCACGACTGCGCACGCCAGCACATTCCTGTCCCCTACCAGATCCCAAAATACCTGAGGGACCTCGACGAGCCAGGCCAGAATTCGAGATGGCTCGGGTTCACACAGCTGGAAGAGAATCTGTAATTTGCCGATGGCGACCAGACAGCCGGTCATCGGCTCGCGCTCCATCGACACGCCCGGGCCAAACGGGACGACGACGTCCTTTGCATCCGAGTTCGCTTTTGCTTTTGCGGTCAGCATGTCGAGGAAGGAGTCCAGCCTGGGAGTGGGTTCACGATCCGGTTTGACGGCCCAGGTCAGGGCGGGAAAGAAGACATCGTAGTCTTGCGGAGAAATTAATTCTTTCGTGGCCATTAGAATGGAGTAGGTTCCTCGCCACAGGTGGGACAACTGTCGAAAGGTCTCGGAGGGCATGGAAGTTTCCGCACTATCACAATCCACGGCACGGAAGGCCAGCGCAATGACTCCCAACTGGGACGAGCAATGATACATGGCACGGCATTCCGAGGCTTCCAGCTTCTGGACGCGTTGTCGCGTGGCGGCGATGGCTTGCGCCTGGTAGCGCATGGCATCTGCGATTCGCCATGGGGCTTCATTCGGCCGCAGGTGCGCGAGGTGGAGGGAGGTGATGGCAAAGACAATGTCGAGCAGAAAGGCATGCTCAAAGGCGAGTCGGGGCAGCTCGATTCTCTTGTGATTGGGACCGTGATGCGTCAGTAAGGTCGAGTACGTCTCGGCGGCGAAGTGATGCATCAGCTCCAACTGCTTGATATGCAGTTGGTACGAGATGGCGCTTCCATTCGCCGCCCCCAGTCCGCCCAGTCCGCCGCTCGAGTCCGGCGTCGACGCGATGCTGGGCGTCGGATGTCTGTACGAGCATTGCTCCTGTCGTCGCCGGCAATTACTGCACGTCGGGTGTTTTTCATCACACTGCGCGCACCGACGGGGCAGGGCACAACTTGCTGTCAGCGCGCTGCGGCTATCAAACCGAAGTCAAATGAAGGAGGGAGGGAGGGAGGAGGGAGAAGAACGAGAGATGATTTTTCACCTTGACTCTGCGGGCTTTGCACTGTATGCATCCCATACGACTTTTCACGTGCGATTTCCTCTCGCCCATGGTGGCGGTCTCTCTCTCTCTCTCTCTCTCTACACGCCCGCTATGGGTGCTGTTCCATCCCCCAGCGGCCCCAAGAATGAGCGTCACGTTGCCAGCTCAGCAGCAGGGCGAATGGGAGGATCAGAACAATGGGAAAACCTGGGAAGAGCAAGTGAAGTGAGTGCGCAGGTCAGCAATAGCGGTAGCGGTAGAAGTAGTAGTAGTAGAGTTAAAGGTAGTAAATTTAGTTCTCCCAGGCCCCAAGGTGTAAAGGTGTACCTATCGCCGTCTTCCCTCTAGGAGGTACCTCCCAGGTACATATCCCCCAAAAAAAGATACAAATAAAAATAATACCTCACGGGCGCGACCAGTGAGTCTGACCACACTAAAAAAGACACGCATAAACGCGAATCGGCTCGAGTCAACTGCCGATACATACGGGGCCTCACTCATTTGTGCAGGGGTTCTTTCAAGACATCCTAACCGTCACATGCCACCGGACATGGATGCACATGGGATTTTTTCTTTTCTATCGGTTCCCATAAAGCCCCGTCCAACCGAGCACTGAAAAAGCTACATCATCATCATCATCATCATCATCATCATCATCACCATGTCTTCCCTATGCGCCAAGTGCGCAAAGCCACTGGTGGTGGAAGTGCACGATGGTGGTGGTGATGATGGGGATAATGATGATGATGACGAGGATGAGGTCCTCTCCGACGCAGACGGAGACATCCCCATGAGTACAGATGATGGTGATGGTGATGGTGATGGTAATGATGGTGCCACAGCCACCGTACCAGACGACGTCCAACTCTCCTGCGGCGACCACTTCCACTGGGAATGTCTGCTCGAATCCTACGAAATCGAAACATGTCCCAAATGCGCCCGAAACATCACCACTCCAGCAGCAGCAGCAACCACTCCAGCAGCAGCAGCAGGATCTTCTTCATCTGCAACAACAAGAGAAAATTCCTCTGACCCCCAAATCCTCGTCAATCTCCACAACGAAGGAGGCTTCCAATCCCAAATCGACATCTTCGCCATCCTCCAAGAAGAATCCTATTTGCACGCCTACCCCGAAGAGCGCAAATCCCGCGCCTTTCTCGAATTCTGCAAGCAAGGCGATCATCGTGCCATTGCAGAGTTGATTCAAAGCTGCAACAACAACCCAGAACAACACCACCAACAACAAGAAGAAGAAGAAGAAGAAGAAGAAGAACCCCCCGCCTCCCAAATCCTCCGCTACCAAGACCCTCTCAACGAGCTACAATCAGGTCTCCACGCCGCAGTGCGCCACGGACATCGCGAAGTGGCCTGGCTCCTATTACTACTAGCGTCCGAAGTGGCCGAATTGGAATTCCCTGCTGTAGTCTATCAGGAGGCGGCGTTGTTGGAGGTGATGCGGGAGGATCAGACGGGATTAGTGGATATTCGGAGGTTGAAAGATGCGCGGGGTAGAACGGCGGAGGATGTGGCCAGGGAGGAGAAGAAGAAGAAGGAGGAGGAGGAGGGGGTTGGAGGGACTACTGGTGCTGCGGGGGGTTGGGGGGTGTGGAATGGGTGGATTGGGAATGGGAGGTTGGCTATGTTGCCTTGATTTCTTTCTGATGAAGAAAAGAGGACGAGGCAGACGAGGACAACATAGGTATGAATGGAGATGTACGGGACGTGGGAAGAGTGCACATTGTGTGGAACAGAGGCTACCTATCTATGCCGAGTCCCACTTGGGCTTCGCGGCTGTACTTCCACCACCACTCGGCCGTGCGATGCGATGCCGACTCAACAGCTGCGAGAGAATAAAGTGGCTAACGTCCTCATCGCTCCAATACGACAAATGACTCGCAATAGCCGCGATCAAATTGATGTCGAAAGCGCCCTCTTGAATAGCATAGTCCACACGACCATTACTGTTCAGTCTTCTGACCTTCTCCTCCTCTTTTCTCAGCTTCTTGCCTCGCTCTTCTGCCTCTTTCCATTCAGGAGTACCTTTGGTGCCTCCGGCTCCAAGATCCCGATTCTCTGCATCACTCTGCACCGACTTCCGGCGTTTCTCAAAGTCGCTGTAGAGAGTGGTGAGCTCGTTGTCGATCAGCGTCGGAGGATGAAGTTGCTTGTGGTGAGAAGCCTGGACGTCTGCGGCGATTTGATCGTGTCTCTCTTGGCCAATAGGCTGCACTTCACCATCTCCCGCACTCAACGGGGGAAGAACACCACCGGCAGTAATGTTTGTGCCCGCACCACTGCTGGTTGCGACCGGCACGTTTGTCCCTAGTCCCTTAGACAAGGGAACGCTGCTCTTGGCGGCTGCGAGACCAGCCCTAGTAGGCTCTTCGCCGTACCCCAGCCCCCGCGTCAGCAAGCTTGACGCCATACTCGTCCACATGCTGCTGACACTTTGACTGACTCGGGAGCCTATGCCGGTCAGACCCTGTCCGACAGGCGCACCAAAGATGCCTCGCTTCGTGTAGGGCAAGGGCTGCGGCTTCAGTGCCGCCATTGCAGGCGAAATGAGAGGCTCCACGCGGTACGAAATCGGATCCGTAGGATGGAAGATGTTGAACATCTGGTCGCACTTTGGCCGTGCCACGGGATTCTCGCCTTGTACATGTGTAGGCGTCACATCCTTTTGCTTCTTCGGAGGTGCTCCCAGCATGGGATCTTCCATACTGCCCACATGGCTACCAGCACGATTGTGCTGACCAGTCTTTTGACGAGCTGCAATCGTGCGCCCATTGAGCATTTGGAACAGGCCAATAGGCGACCCGAGTGCATAGAAGTCCTCCACCTTAAAGTCGAGCTTCATGTTGGGCTCGCCTCTTCGCTTAGGCTGTCGATCCTGTCGGCAGAGAATGTCGAACATGATTGCGCTTCCTAGGGAGTGCCCAATAAAAGACACTTTGCCCTGGAATCTAGGGTTTCGCTCCATGAACAAATGGTATATTCTATTCAGCTCGCTGAGCACAAGACTGGAGATGTGGTCTTTGTATGCTGGCGAATCATAGAGCAGAATGTCCAGAGCGAGATCTGTAATGAGGTTGCGAACAGCAGGCACGCCGTCCACCGTAATATCTTCCAGGTTCGGATAGTCCTCATCATCAATATCAGTATCGCCCAGATCGTGCTCTTTGCGATTGTGCCGTAGACTTTGCTTGGGGAAATCGAGCAGATGTCGCCATGCGATTGGCAGGACTTGCACTCGACTGTTGACCGATTCGGCACCGTCGAGCTCGGAATTCAGAGCTTTGAGATCTGGCGACTCTGCGTAAACTGCTTTGATCGTCTTGCGCAAAGTGTTCACATCGTGCACAAAGTTCACACTTTCAATGCGAAGGCCCAGCCGTTGACCTATTCCATGGGTGACGAGAATCAGGTGCTCGATATCACGACCTTGCTCATCTCCCTCGGTCTCACGATAGTCATCTTCTATTTCCCGTTCATCACGTTTCCGTGCCTCTTCTTCTTGCTTGGCACGATCTTCACTTTGACTCGGATTCTCCATCAGAGCTGACATCTGACGTTGAAGCGATAGTCGCATGTTCTCGGATGTGCTAACCCGCTCAATCTTGCTCTCCTCCACGTCTTCACCTGTCTGGTCGTCTTTCGACGCCTTTGATCTGTCCTTGGCCATCTTTCCAGTCTTCTCGTCTTTGCTCTCCTTCTTTTGCTCGGGATTCACCCAGCCGCGGGTGACTTTGACACCTGCAAACCCGGACGTGAATCGCTGATATACAGTGTAATTCATCCGTGTCATCCAATCGTCGGTCAATAGCCAGGCGGTAGTAGCGTCCTGATAGGTTACCACACTGTTCATGTGTGCTCCGAATAGCCGATATGTATTCTGCGCATGCTCATCTCGCGCACTCTCGGTAGCCTTACCTGCTGTTACAGAGTCTTCTACAGCCTTCTTACGGAGATCTGAGCTGGATCCTTTGGCCGGGATAGTCTGCTCTGTTAGCGCGCTGATATCTTGCCCTGGCGTCCATGAAGTTGGTCTTGACCTCGGTTGCGAAGCTGATCGTGCTTTTAGTGGTATATCCTTCTGCGGTGGCGGTAGCTTCCAGGCTTTTACTTTCAGGTAACCCTCTTCTAGTTGCGCGGCCAGGTTCTCATCGCACGGCCGTTGTACACTTCCATCTTGGTAGAACCACGTCCCTCTGCGAACATCATATACTGGACCATGCCAATACGCCGGCCCTAGCTCTCGCTGCTCCACGTCTACATCGAAGAGATAGTCCTCGTTGACTGGCACTTTGATGCTCGTGGTAGTATTACCAGCTGTGCGCTCCTTCAGGCTTGCATTACTCGGTTTGCCGTCTGATCGCCCTTGTGTGATGTCCCCAGTGAGTACCGTCGTCTTGTCTTTTGCATCTTCATCCTCCAAAAGCTTCTGGAATGCTGCTTCAATCGCCTTCGAGTCTGTTTTCGAGAACGAAGCATACTTCTTCGGCACTCCTGGTGGCTTCTCGTCCTCCTTCACTACTCCGCTGAGGTTGGGTCGTCTTTTGGGCACATCTACTGCGTGGAACCATTGCGGTCGTAGCCTGGGGCAGTCTCGAGGATACTTCCGCAAGCTCAGTCGGTGTCTATGGCTGATTACATGGTCTGCTCCCTTTTGTTGTTGCAATGGTGCTGGTTCTGGCTCTCCATCTTTGTCTTTACTAGGCATGATTGTTGGACTTCGTGTCCAAGGTGACAGCTTGCTCAGATAGCTTCTCCCACTCTCCTCCTGGGCAGCCATATTGGGCTTGTTGTCGGCCCATTGAGCAGGCCCTGTCTTCGGCTGGGTCGCTGACCTGCCTTTGTGTTCAGAGTCGGACACCAATGAAGGTAAACTCTTCCTAACGGTCTGTGCCCAGCCAGAGAGCCCTGGAAGGCGATCGAGACGCGCCAATTTGACTGCGTTTCGTGTAAAGGGGAAGTGGGAGGATAGGTAAGGTCAGGTAGGTAAAAGCGATGGTTGCAGCTGATTCTAGGCAACTAAGCTTCCGGTTGTATCACGCGTCTCGCCAAATATCCACAATACGAGCATGTCTTAGGAGCCAAGAAGGAGAGCAAGGAGCAAGAGGAGAAGAAGAAGAAGAAGAAGAAGAGGAGGAGGAAGAAGAAGAAGAAGAAGAATGCGAAAAGGAAAAGGAAAGCGCGAGACAGCAATACTCAACTGGTATAAGAGGAGCGCGTACCTCCAGTGAGCAGCCAACAATAATGGAGCGTGGTGTCCACTGTGTTCGACGTCACGATGAAGAAGCTCCAAGCAAGCTTTCAGGTTTTCTACTACTGAGGCGCGCACGGCTCCTGGCAAACTTCTCGCACCGCTCAAATCTCTGCTCTCAAAGGTACAACCGCACGCACAACACCCTCCAAAATCACCACTCCACACATCACGCGCTTCTCTGCCACTCTCCTCGTGGCCGATGTACAGGTAGTCGTGGTGGTGGTGTACATGCAGATGACTGACACGCATGCATAGCAATCGCCCATCATGACTGGTGAGAAAAGTCAGGAGCATCTACACATCGAGGAACTCGTGCGTACCAAGCTGCCGACGTCTCCCATCTACAAGTTCCTCTTGACGCCCATCGTCATCACCGATGTCACCAAAGGGCGCGTCGTCGCCAGACTGCCTCTCTCACAGGATCACATGAACAGTGGGGGCAGTCTGCACGGCTCGGTGTCAGCCACGATTGTTGACTGGGCTGGCGGCATGGCAGTATCCAGCTGGGACTTGCGCTCTAGCAGCGGAGTCTCCTTGGACATCCACGTCACTTACCAGAGTGGCGCCAAGGTCGGCGAAGAGATTGAGATCGAAGGCATTGCAGAACGTGTTGGTGGCAATGTTGCCTTTACACGAGTCAACATCTTCAAGGTGATGGACGGTAAGAGAGGCCATCTCGTAGCCACTGGCACGCATACCAAGTTCGTGAAAGGATCGGAGCCAAAGAAGGTTGCATGATGTTCCACAATCACCACGCTACGCTTGCGCAACGTACCTTGCATGTTCTTTCCATATAACCCTTTCTTCTTTGCGCCTACACATGCACTCACGATCTGTGAATGGGCTCACTCGGAACGGGGAAATTAAGCTGTCTTCCACTTTAGAACCTGCCAGTGAGCTTCGGCCCTGAGCTGGCAGGAATTAGAAGTTGACAACATCTCATCAATACAAGTCCAATTTACTTTACATGGCGAAACATTTGCTCAATACACGATAATCATCACATCATCTCTTGATACCAACATGCGCCAATCGTTGCCGCCACGTTGTACCGGCCTGGTCTTGTCCATCCATCAGGGCTTTGGTGGACTTTTCGGTTTTACCGGAGTCCGACCAGTAGACTCCTCACGTAAGTATTGACGCGATCAACATCGCTATAAACCACACTATACCACCGCGATCAAACCCCCATGTCGCCATCAATCATAGGAGCGTAACACGTAGAGAAGTACTTAAGTCTCGCATTCACTTCCTGATAACGCATTCCATCTTGCCCTCTCACTCAACTAAGCTTCAAACGCGTCCTCAGCGACCAAATACTCCCAAAACTCGAGCTAAAACATCTTGCAACGATGAGCTTTGCCCAAAAGCTGGTGCCTGCAGCGGCACTGATTGGTCTTTCAAGCGCGTCCTTTCTCACCGGTATGCCTACAGCGGAGTCTCCTACAAATGGCATACAGCTGACTGGGGAACAGCCTACATTTACTCCTTCACAGTCCTGACAATTCCAGTCGTGGAGACAGGCGCTACGAAAGACTCAGCTACCTTTACTGCAAAGCAATGGAGCAAAGCGTTCAACCTCGGAAAGTCATTTGCACCACCATTTGCCATCACCTGCGCAGCATGCTTTGGCTTTCTAGCGTTCCAGAGTACGTATCGCGTATCACCAATCGCATAGTCGAACAACTCTCGCTAATATCCACTACCACAGCACGAGGCATCGCAGGCCGCTTTCCAATATCTCCTTCAGTCCTATACGCAACAGCAGCAGTCATCACACCCTCCATCGTCCCCTACACAATCGCAGTCATGGGCCCTACAACTCTCACGCCTCTCGAAGCTAGAGCCGCGGGAGCTTCTGGTGCACCTGGTGACCAGGAAACACTCGATTTGATCAAGAAGTGGAGTGGACAGAATACTGTGCGAGCTGGAATGGTTGGCTCTGCGGCTGTCATGAGTGCTTTGGCCATTCTTGCCCAGGTAGCGTAGAAGATCTGAATATCCTGTTAATTTGGGAAGATTTGCTGAGACTGTGTCTACTTAGACGAAAGGACCTCATGGGCTGTCGAAGTTGGGACAGGCTGCTGCACAACAGGTGAAGCCGGCCAGTGCTCTTGGAGCACAGATCAAGGCAACGAGGAGTATGAGTACCAAGGCTGGGATAAGGAAGTGAGGGTGGTGCTGTTGGTGATATGAAAATGTGGTTGTTGAGGCCAGGAGAAGTGAGGAGTCTACGATACCACTTTTACGGCGACATTTCTTATATAATCTCTCGAAGTGCAGCATTGAAGAGAATGTAAAGCCATATCATTACCAGCTCCAATCGGCATTATGGTCCACTCCAGACTTGCTGCCACGATCGAGGATTGTACAGCTTTGCAAGTCTCCGCTGCGACAGATGCTGATTAGTGAAGTATTCTCCGATGATTTGTGCCTAGCCATAAACGCCACAAAAGCTCCGATGCTGTCGTCAATGTAATGTGAGTGAAGGCATCGCGAAATCATGTGATTTGTGCCTGAGGAAGCAACGAATTCTTGGCGAGACCTCCACCGATTTTCAACTCCGCATTTGCAGGAACATCCAGAAGGTACAGGACTTTCACTCTTCACCACCCAACGACCTCAACACCGGAGCAATACCGCCAAGATGGTAAGAAAAAGCTCAAACTCACTACGATGAACGAACAGCGCCGCTCTCCGATTCGCAATGGTATCGCAAGAGGAGGATGATTGAATGGACGCATAAAAAAGATGGATGAGGCAAGACTCTGCAAAGATGCGCATTGTGCGCATGCATGCACTGTGCTATTGGAAGTCAAATCTACAGGAAGAAGCAGTAGACAAAAGGATACACAAACATATCATATGCGGAACACCTTTCGCGTCCTCGTGGCGCAAAATGGTGGATGGGATTCATTTCCCATCGGAGAGCCGCGTTGAACACCATTCGTTGTTCGACGTGACGTCCCTGAATAAAGAGAAGACCATGTCGCTAACCACGCATGTCTTATTTTACAGGTGAACGTACCAAAGACTCGCCGCACCTACTGCAAGGGCAAGGACTGCAAGAAGCACACCCAGCACAAGGTCACCCAGTACAAGGCTGGAAAGGTATGACAACACTCTTCCTTGAATGGAGAGAAGAAGATGAGGCTTTGCTCTCTTTCCCACTCGTTATGCGTCTGCAGAATATTGACGCTCTTTTATAGGCCTCCCTGTTCGCTCAGGGTAAGAGACGTTACGACCGCAAGCAATCCGGTTATGGTGGTCAGACCAAACCTGTGTTCCACAAGAAGGCCAAGACGACCAAGAAGGTCGTGCTCCGATTAGAGTGCACTCAGTGCAAGACCAAGGCACAGCTCGCACTCAAGCGTTGCAAGCACTTCGAGTTGGGGTACGTTCATTCCACTTCCAATGTGCACAACATTCGTACTGACATCATCTGCAGTGGTGACAAGAAGACCAAGGGTGCCGCTCTTGTCTTCTAGATGCTCTCTTCATCCTCCTTGTGATTATGGCGTACGGCTGAGGGACTTTGGGACGAACTGTGAAGTGGCGTGTAGAGACTCGAACAGAGATATCACAGGCAGCTCGCATCGAATTCATGACCACATGCTTGACGCAAACATCACTTTCTTCTTCCACTCATCTACATTTGTTTCTGCAATGCAACTTCAATGACGTACAGGCAAGCTTCTCTCAATATTCACCCGTTGACTTCATCGATTCTCGCCCTTCATCACTTGCCGAAAAGATCAATATTGGCTGTGACATTTACATTATGCATACGACTCAAAACATCACTCAAAACACAACACACCCCAACCCTCGTCCCCTCACAGCATCCTGCACAGCACTCCTCGTCCTCCCCAACGCATCAATCCAACCATTCAGGACATTTTCAGGCACATTTCCAACAACATCCTCACCATGTGATTCTTCAATCACCCAAGCCATCCATTTCACCACTTTCACAGCTTTATCCAAATCCCTCTCGTCCAGAACCACAGCCTTCAAATACGTAATTAGCGCATCCACATCCTCGACATAAGGCGCTTCATCCTGGAATTCTTGGAACCATGCACTGATGGCATTCCGTAACTCGGGCAAGGTGCTGAGTTTTTGACTTGTGAAAGTCGGTTGGGGAGCCCGGGGAGGGAGGAGGAGGAAAGAATGATGTTGTCGTTGTGGAAGCTGTTGTTGCTGTTCTGGGAGACCTGCATCCGAATCTATCACTACGATGGAAGTTTCTTTCTTGTGGTGGACATGGTTGAGCCACGAATTCTTCTTCGGTCGTTGATGCAGCGAAGTATCAATTCCGCCCGTGCGCTGTAAACGTTCTTGTCGCTGCTGCGCGAGAATTTCCTTGCGCAGCTCTGCGGGCAACGCGGCGAGGACTTCTGGGTCGAGCTGCTGCTCTTCTTCGATTTCGGATGCACATTTTTTGGACGAATGGGAGGCTACTGCTTCGGATACGGCAGGGATGGGCACGCTGTGGGCGATGAAGTTGGATTGCGTTAAGGTGGATCGGTCGTTTGCGACTTTTCGTAAACGAGAAGTGAGATTTTTGGCGCCTTTTGGACGTCCACGACCACGTTTGACTACTGGGGGAGGGGGTGGCAGTGTACGACTTTTGCGAGGCGATTGCGGTAGGATAGATTGGTCACGTTGTCTGCTTGGGCCTGCTTGGGGCTTTTTGTAAAAGGCAAGCACCTCAGCTCGAAGGTCTGCGGGTAATGCGTTGAGGATGCTGAGGTCAAGCTGCGATTGTGGCGGCACAATGGTCGCTGGTGAATGGGCTCTCGACGGAGGTAGGGAGTCTTTCGTATCGGCTAGTCTCAGCTTCGGAATGACGTCTGGTGCTGGCGACGCCTTTGCTACTTCTTCGACGCCAGCCTTGACGTGCATCTGGCGAGCGAGCTTGGCTCGAATATCCTCAGGGAGTTCAGCAAGGACGGCAGGGTCGACTTGAGTCGGCAGTACAAATTGCGTGCCTAACACATTCAGTGGCTTCTTGCTTGGTGTTCCAGGATTAGCCGGACGGAATGCCGCGCTTGGCTTATTGGCTTCAGCGATGCGCTCCTTTTGCGGCGTGTGGCCTTCATCCTGGATGTCATCTCTCGGGACTACTGGCGGTACAGATGGTGCAGCTTTCGAAAGGCCAGGGCCAGCTTTGAATTGCAAGCGTCGTTGACTGCCTTGGTCCACACCCTCAGCGCCAACCTTGATCTGGTCCAGCTTTTGCATCTGTATGCCTATGCCTCGCAGCTCGCCTGGCGAGATGTTGAACGACTTGATCAGAGCAATTGCCTCTCTCGCGATCAGTGCGTGGTCATTGGTGGCAACGCCGAGCTGTAAGCTTTTGTTGAAGACATCGCATTTACCATGTCCCAGATGCTTTGGTGGATCCAAAGGGGCATCTGCAGCACGCTTCATGACCTTCATGGTCAATTGTCTGCCTTTGACTCGCTCCTTCATAAGACGTTTGTGGAGCTCGCCGCACAACCCACTCATGAACTCGTCCACCTGCTCCTGGTTCTCGAAGCGCACGCCCCAATTGACCTCCGCGGACACAGACTTGCGCACAACCTGTTCTCCAACTTCTGTTCTGTCAATTCCGCGAGCATATTCGTAGATTTTCTCCCCAGTCTTCGGACCAAGGGCGTTGATCAGCTTCTCTTTCGATGTTTCGCGGACATCCTTGACCAATTTGATGCCAATCTCTTCCAGTTTGCCACCAATGCTCCAAGCGACCCCTGGAAGTTTCTGCACTTCTAATTGCCCAATGAATTCCAGCACATCATCTGGCTTGAGCTGGTACTGTCCAGCAGGCTTGGCTTTGCGCAAAGCAATCTTAGCCTGTAGTATATTGGCCCCAATGCCGACGGATACAGCACATCCAGTCTTTTGAAGAACTTCGTCTCGGAGTGCTTGCGCTATCTCATCAGCTCTACTCTGTTCCCGATGCACCGCACCCTCATCACGCCTGACACCGTCAGTGCCACTGCCAGTGAAGCACATCACACTGATGTCTACGAGAGCCTCGTCAATGCTGACACTCTGCACGATGCCTCCAGTAGCCATGATGGCATCGTAGAATTTGCGACTCGCGTCCTCGTACCCTGGGAAGTCGTAAGGTAAAATCTTTATGCTTGGGCAGAGCTCCTGTGCGCGTTTCATCCACATGCCGTTGCTGACGCCAAATTTTCGTGCTGGATAATTGCAGCTCGCAATTTCAGAACCCGAACCACCACCATGTGCGACCGCAACAGGCTTGTCTTTGTATTGAGGACATTTCTTCAATGAGATTGCAGCGAAAAAGCTGTCGAAATCAACATGCATCACATAGCGTCTCTGCCCGGGCTGCCGTTTCTGTTTGGCCTTTTGGGAGGAGGACTTCTCGGCAGCCAGTGCCTGAAGCTGGGTTTTGAGATCGGCCTTCCAGGTAGAGAGATGGTGTAGTCGCGACTCGCGATAATACTGTTCCAGAAATTCGGGGTGGACCACGGTGGACTTTCGAATCTTCGGATCAGAGAGTATCAATGCATTGTGCTCTTCTGCAGTCATGGCAGCCAACTTGGTGGGAGAAATGTTCTTCAGCACTTCAGAATTCCTAATGAGAGAATGCGTGTAATCTGGTTCCTGTGAGCCTTCACGTGGCCGCAAGACAGATTGGTGCCCGGGGGGTGGTTCTGGTTCGATTGAGTCCGGACTCTGCGCCTCGATTTCCACCTTTGCTTCTTCCTGCGGCGGCAACGTCGGACTTGTGGGAGGTGGCGTCTGCGGTGCACCTGCAACTTCCGGTGCGCGCGAGCCGCCGTCGTCCTGATCAGTTGGCATATTTTCGGCCTCATTCAATGCCTGCTCAATGGAACTCGTGATATCTGGCAGTCCAAATTCATCATCATCATCATCATCTATCTCCTCAATGTCAGGGGTGACGGTTTGTGTAAGTAAGGGCGGTATACGAGGTGCAGTCGACTGTGATCCACGCAGTTGACTTGTGTACCAACTCGCGTCTGTCTGCTCACGATAGCCCCGCGTTGCTTTGTTTACCTGGCTCACGACCTGTCCATTGTCGAAGCCGAGAACCTTCTGGGCCACGCCTTCGTCCACGACTCGATACGTATCCCAGGGGAGCAGCTTGCCAGCCATGATACTGTCGACAACCCAAGCAGGCTTTACGATTCGATAGCGCCTGAACTCTTCCTTCTTTTTGGAAGTGAGATTACTCGCGATGATGTGGGTGACCATGGTCTTGCCATCCAGATACTGAATGAAGCCGCCTCCATGCTGAACGATCAAAGTATGAAGATCGTGCAGAGAGGGTTGGGTGTAACCGTTGACATGGCAAACCACTCCCTTGAAGATCTGTGGTTTGTCTTGCGATCGTGCTCGGAGATCTGCATCCAGGTTTTGGAGTTTGGTCTTCTTGCGCCGGAAGTAGTCCTTGAAGCCGCCGAACTTGGAGGCCTCATATTCCTCTCCAGTCTCGTCGGTGAAGTCGTGGCTTTCTATGCGTTTCCGCACCAAAGTGCTCTTCTGCTCCAGCCGTGAACCCATCGTGTCGCTGGTCGGGCATTGTTTGAAACCGTGTTAGGAGCTGTGGGTGGCGACA
This sequence comes from Sphaerulina populicola P02.02b, assembly GCA_000291705.1. NCBI lineage: Eukaryota > Fungi > Ascomycota > Dothideomycetes > Mycosphaerellales > Mycosphaerellaceae > Sphaerulina > Sphaerulina populicola. The sequence goes on from JH792529.1 coordinate 171,698, forward strand.
AAGACGCAGATGAAGTGTGTCGAGTGTTGGCTGCGCATTCATTCAAAACATCATCGCCACGGTATAAGAGCAAACCCATCTCCAGCATGCTGTTCTTAAGAAACCGTGAAGTTCTTTGTCATGTACTGTACCTGTGTCTGTCGCGAAGCGGACGCGGTGATGTCGTGACCGTCGCGTAGCAGAGTGGAGCTACGCTACTGTAGCGACGGGCCGCGCCGAGCAAGCAACAAGCTCTGCTCTGTGGAAAAAAATAAATGTCCAGCCGAACCTGAATTCTCACATCAACACCACTTTTGTCAATATCTCGCTCGACAGCAGTGCTCTTCAATCCGCGCTCTATCATACTGTCCAGCAAATAGACCAACGGAGGTCGCGCACATTGCCGAAAACACCTTGCCCCCGAGTCTTGTACATCAAAATGGCCGGTATGCTTCCCATGGCCCTCTATGGCCTCGAGGTGCCTTGTGGGGACGTCGCCATCCCAGCGCGCCCTGATATTCCGTCCGCCTACCGCATCACCATGGCTGCCATCGATCCAAGCGCCGAGCCTGAAGGAGAAGAGGGTGTGCCTGCCCGTGCGACGTTGAAGATTATCCGTCAGGCGCTCACCGAGGACTACTCGGACGAGGAAGACGACGACGACTTCGACATTGAGGAGTTGGAGCGCATGATCGGGGAGCAAGCCGATTCGGACGAGGACGACAGCGAAGACGAGGAGGTTAATGGCGGCCCAAGCGACCCAGCCAAGACCAAGGCTGCCCGCAAGGCTGCTGCTCAAAAAGCCATTGCCCAGCTCATCGCTGAGCAGGACGATGAGGACGAGGATATGGAGGATGCAGCGCTTGTCAACGGCAAAAAGTCTGCCAAAGCTCTTGGCAAGCGTCCTGCAGCGGATGATGAGGACGCCGAGGACGACGAGGAGACCGACAGCGACGATGAGGGTGAGTACGAGGAGTTCGTCATCTGCACTCTAGATCCCACCAAAGTAAGTTATATTGTCTGCAACATATTACATGGGGAAGTGCTGACGCTTCTATCTAGAACTACCAGCAACCGCTTGACATCACTGTTGGCGAGAACGAGCGCGTTCTCTTCAAGGTGTCTGGTACCCACTCCATCCACCTGACTGGCAACTATGTCCAGCCCGCCGATGAGCACCACCACGGACACGAGGGCATGTACGACCCAGACAGTGATGACGAGGACGACTACGATCTCGAGCCAGACAGCGATGAGCTGGACGAATACGACGAGGAGGATGACCTCGACGATATGGAGGACCCACGCATCACCGAAGTCGAAGACGACGAAGAGGCACCAGCGCTCGTCAAGGCCACTAAAGCCGAGAAGAAGGGCAAGAACAAGCGCCCCGCTGAAGAGGAGACCGCCGACAGCTCCACCATCGACGAGCTAATCGCCAATGCTAGCAAGAAGGACGAGAAGCTGAGCAAGAAGCAATTGAAGAAACTGAAGAAGAACGATGGCACTGCCGTTCCAGCCGACGAGGTTGCGAAGAAAGAGGCCGAAGCCCCAGGCTCGAACAAGTCTGATAAGAAGGTCTCATTTGCCAAGGAGCTCGAGCAAGGCCCAACCCCTACCAAGGACGCGAAGAAGGAAAAGGCTGCTGCTGCCTCCGGCCCTCGTACTGTTCAAGGCGTCAAGATTGATGACCGCAAGCTCGGTTCTGGCCCAGCCGCCAAGTCGGGCGACCGCGTGAGCATGCGCTACATTGGAAAGCTCGAGAAGGATGGCAAGGTCTTCGATTCCAACAAGAAGGGCAAACCTTTCAGCTTTAAGCTCGGCTCGGGAGAGGTCATCAAGGGTTGGGACATTGGTATCGCTGGCATGGCTGCTGGTGGTGAGCGACGTATCACCATTCCTGCCAACCACGCATATGGTAGCCGTGGTGCGCCTCCTTCCATTCCCGGCGGAGCCACTCTCGTCTTTGATGTCAAACTCCTCGACATTAACAAGAAGTAGATTGGGATCGAAGCAAGGACAGGAAAAGGAAAAAGGAAAAAGGAAAAGAGTGTACAACTTACGGCTGTTACTGTACGGAGAATGTATGGACTAGTCTACTCCCAGTACCCCAAGCGCTGGAGGGAAGGACGACTAGAGTCTCTATTATCCACACGAGAGTTACTGCAAGTTCTGCGAGTTCTGATATTTTCTTTGTGTGTGTACGTTTTTTCCCTTTTCCCCTTTTTTCTTTTTCCTTTTTTTTTGTTTCTAGTGTTGCGGGAATTAATTCGCGCTTCTCCTTCGAAAGATACATATACCCGACTTGCAAATTTCTTGTGGCATTGCAGGAATGATGGGTGAAGTCTGATGGTGTGTGTGTGTGTACCTACCTTAGGTAAAGGCAAAAATAATAAAAAAGTTCATAGATACATGTATGTACCTAGGATGTTTGGAGTGAAAGAGTAAAAGAGTAAAAGGGGAGGTACATGTAGGTACATGTGGTATGCAAAATAAAAAGAAAAAGAAA
>JH792530.1:7711-20223 GCA_000291705.1 Sphaerulina populicola P02.02b
TATTTCGGTCTGCCCTTTTGCTCAGCCAATCAGGTCCCACTATTGGGGTCTTAGTGGACAACTCAAATCTCGTCCGGTGTCTAGATGGCAGCAAGCTGCCAATAAAATAAAGCAAAACGCGAAGAAAAGTAAAAGATAACACCAGCCAAACCCGCCGCCTTTAGAAAAATAAAAAAAAAGAGAAACAAGGGTATATAGCAAGCAACTCACACACACACAAAACTCACAACGCAGTTCCCATCAAGCCCGGCAACATATTCTCACGTCACAAGACCAAATCCCTCAACGAACTCAACGCAACCTTCATCTGCGGACTCGGACTTCTCCCACCGAGCAAAATGCGCTCTTCATCATCGAGTCCGCGCTCATGCATCACCTCCAACACACTTCTCCCATCCTCTCCGCGAGCGGACAAATCAGGATGACCTTCATTCGCGAGGAGTTGCAAAATCTTGGCATCGCCATTATCGAGAGCTTGAAGCACAGCGTTCCAGCCACGATACATGAGATTGATGTCTGCGCCTTTGGAGAGAAGATGATGGATATAGCTCATGTCGTCTTCGCGATGTCTGCGGATGGCTTTGATGATGGGGAGATGCTCGCCGGGCAAGTTGGGATCTGCGCCGGCTTCGTCGATGAGGTAGTGGAAAATGTCCTTGCGATTCTCGCGGATGGACGTGGTGAGGGGGCTGAAGACGCCGCCGTTCTTCTCTTCGACGTCGACGCCTTTGCCGATGAGGAGTTTGACGCTTTCGAGCTGGTTGGCGACGACGGCCATTTCCATGGCTCCTTTGATGATTTTGGGCGTGGGGATGTAAGGGAGCAGTTTGGCCAGGATGTCGGGGTGCTTGACCGCCATCGAGATCGGCCAGTCCTGACCACGGACGGCCGGGTCTGCTCCGTGCGAGAGGAGGAAGTCGATGACTTCGTGTTGGTTCTCGCGAATGGCAGTCGTGAGCGCGGTGTTGCCGGCTGCACTGCGTGCGTTAATGTCGACCTTGTGATCGAGGAGGAAGACGAGGGCGTCGCGATCATTGTGCGCAACGGCATGTTCGATGATTCCCTTGGGTTTGTTCAGATCGGCTCCGGCGGCAAGGAGAGTGGGCAAAATGTGAGTCCGGTGGTAAGTCACGCACTTGTATGTGGGGTATTCCAAGGCGGGCAGGTTGGGATCGGCGTTCGCTGCGAGCAGAGTCTCGACCAAGTCTTCGTGGTTGTCACGGATGGCAGAACACAAAGGAGTGTAAATGCCGTCCTTCTTGGCATTGACATCGGCTCCAAACTTCATCAGGACGTCGATAGCCGCGCGCGAATTGATAGATGTGGCCAGTTCCAGGACACCAGGAGCTAGACGGAGATCGGCCTTGTGCTCGAGCAGGATCTGCAGCATGTTTGGCTGATGTACAGCAGGCCAAAGCACGATCTTGGGACCAGGCATGTTCGGGTCCGCACCGTGCTCGAGCAAATATGTGACCAGATCGTGTCGCTCGGCATTGATGGCCTTGAACAAAGGCGTCTCGCCACGACCGTTCTTCAATCCTGGATCGGCTTCATAGACCAGCATGAGGTCCACGAGGCTGGCGGGAGTGTGCTTGTTCATTGCTTGCGTGAAAGCAGTCTCGCCGTTACCCATCTGAATATTGGGATCGGCACCGTGTTGCAGGTACAGTTGGGCAAAGTGTGCCTTGCTGTTGGTCAAGGATACTGCGAATGGACTTTCACCGTACGGGCCAGTCGAGATGTTGCTGTCTGCGCCGTACTTGACCAGTAACTGTGCGGCTTCGAAGAACGAGGAGCCAGTCGCCGTGTATAATGGTGTCGAGCCATCCCTGGGATCTCTGACATTGGCATCTGCACCATACAACAGAAAGAGACGTACAGTCGAGAAGTCATGCGTGATAAGAGCCTCCTTGAGTAAAGATTGTTCCGGGTGCACTCCATTGTCCAGCAGGTGCTCAATCATCTTGTAATCCCTCTGTTGCGTGGCGGTCACCAGAGCATTCTTTGCAGACTCTGTTGATGCGACACTGCGTTTCGAGGGCGCCCTTCGGTGTGCCTGTTGAGGGTCGAGTTTGATTCTGATGGCACTTTTGGTGATCTTGTCATGGAGCGGAGTGAAGTTCTCCTGCTCCATCACCAGGGAAAAGAGTGAAGTGATGTCAGATCCGTTGTCACCAGGCATCATCACGGAGCTCCTATGACTTTGGAATCCAGATAGTGGTGAAGATGCCATGGTGCTTTTCCCAGAAGACTCGGGGTATCGTGGTTGCGACCGCTCCGATGGTGTAGGTTCTGGTGTAGTACGTGGTTGCGACCGCTCCGATGGTGTAGGTTCTGGTGTGGTACGTGGTAGCGACCGCTCCGATGGTGTAGGTTCTGGTGTGGTACGTGGTAGCGAGGAGTCGCGAGCAGCGAAATTCTGGGGCGAGGGAATTGGCGGTAACGCTCTCCGATCTGGCGAAAGGCTGGCGTACATGTCTTTTTGAGATGCAGAACTACCAACGGTCGGATCGGGAAGCTCAAGAATGGCAGCCAACGCTGTGTAGCCAATGGCCGTAGCGGCATCCATCTTGCCATCTCCCAGTATGGACGAGAACAATAATGTGCTGATGCTGAGCTCAACTTTGCATTGATTCATCGACAGTCTCAATTTTTCGATCTCGGAATCTGCAAACATCATTCGGAAGCCTCGTCCGAATTTGCCAAAGCTGTGCTTCTTCTCGTTGGCCAGGAATTTGTTGACCACCTGTTCCAGAACGAGGAAGGCATTCTTCGTCAGCAAGAACTTGGTTTGCAATTGTGAAGTCACATCGGCCTGGAATTTGGCGGACGATCGAGCGAGCCCAGCTTTGGCAGGAAATAGAGCCTTTGAAGTTTCCAGGAACTCGACCGCCAGCATTCTGAAGTGATGAGGAGGTTCTTTGACAATGGAGAGATACTCCAAGATGTGCACTGCGATACCATTGCCAATGGCGATGACTTGAGTACACTGCTCGAGCAGGCTGTCCTTCTTGGCGGGCGCCATGAGTTGTCCCAGTACCTCCTAGGAGTGGCTGTTGTGGATCGCTGCACTGATCGGATGTTGTGTAGCGCTGATCGATCAATTCCTTCGCATCAATCGACAAAAGAAGGCGTGATATGAGGAACCCAGGAAAGCAAATCGAGGACGAGGGGCGTGGCCATTATTTACTGCTGCGGACATGCCATACAATAGCTCCTACGAGTCGCGAGACCACTGTATTTGACACTGTCCGGGGCGCGAGAGCACGGTCCAGAACCCCGGGGTGTGCTCCTCTCAGTTGTGATTCGATCCGGCGAGTCTGTGGCGGACTAGTGGTCACCATTGAATCATGATACCGACCAAAGCCCTATGCAGAGGGACATATCTTAGTTCTTGTCCCTGTCTTTCCAAGTGGCGAGCTCATCATGCCTACGGTAGAAAAGGCATCTAGAGACATCCATTCTGGCAGTCAATGTTACCCCCTTTGTTTGATCATTGGGCCATTGTTTCGAAGGGAAGGGCTCTGTCGTAACACTGGGCTGGGGCAAGATTAGAGTTCACTTTAAACTTGCGACATCTACAACCAACCACGGTGCATCCATTGAGCGTCGCCACGTGCCGGAACCACCCGTCAAGTCGTCTAGTCCATTCGCAGACTATTTCAATGCAGCGTGACAGATCTGGAAGCCGACTAATGCATACCTAATCGAATTAGCCTATAGCAGCTGCATGACCGCATGAGGCTGGCCTCGCTTAGAAGCCACAGGCAGAGGCAAATTTCACTTGCTGCAATGTATTTGTGTAGCGGCTTGTTCTGGAAGTAGTAGAACGGCAGCGGCCCAAAGAGTTCGTCCGCAGCCAGCCGTGTCTCGTGTTGCCGAATGTCGCAGAATCAGGGCATCGTCAAGTGATAGGAGGTGGTAGAGAGCACCCTGATCACGTTTCGTACCTCCTTGGAGGTAGGGAATATGCATACCAGAGGGATCTGCCGAGCGCTACAGGCTAGAGAGATGCCCCCCCAGACAGCTGCAGTCATCACTGCATGTCACCAAACCAGAAGGTCGATCCGCTTATGCACGACTCGGAATACCTCCTACTGACCATATAAATTTAGCTGAGAGAGCAGTCAAGTCAGTCTAGCGCAATTGACCTGCATAGGTGGAGATCATATGCCCTGCTTCAGCACCGCTTGTGCCCTATATGCTCAAAGTTGCTGACAATAGTTCCGAGATCATCTGGTTGGCTTGGCAGTAGCTGTCTAAAATAGTTAATATAACGACGCTGGTCAGGGAGGTGTATGTATCAAAGGACGTGCTGTTTTAGGAGAAGCTTGGCCACGGTTTGGCGTAGACAAGTGATGATGATGTGGCATGTGTGCTGCATCCTCACATAAAATGAATCGAGAAGGCAACCAGCCGAACGAATCGATTGGCATTTCGAGCCTACGCATGGCTAGTGGAGATGAAATACACCTCGTAGCGGCCACTCGCTTTCCAGATGCTCGTGTCTCTCGTCCAAAATATCGTTTCTACCAGCGGTTGCCAATGTGCATCCTGCCCATCGCTTTACGATGGGCTCGTCATTGCGTTCTGTTCCGCAGACGGTCCTCCAACAGGTCCTCCATTCATGATACTAAGATTACCGGCCCGGCCGCCAGCGTGGTACGCATTTGCTGGAGCCACCAGAGGCACGGCGTAAAGAGAGTCGTAATCCAGCGTGAATTCGCGACGCTCCCGCCGCCAGTCTTTCTCCTCGAAGAAGATGTAGATGCCACGCTCGCTGCGATCGTTGAGACGAATAGGGTCCTGGCCGATGGGTGCACCATTTGTGTGGTCAATGAGAGATGGTGCAGCACCTGCATTTGCTTCTCGGGTGTCCTTCTGTAACCACTTCCGCAAAACCTTGTGCCACCGCCAGTCACGCTGATTAAGCTGCGAAGCCGCCAGCTCTTGCATTATGTCTCGCGGCATTTGGTAGAAGATACAGAACAAGGTTTCTGTAGGGATTAGTAACAACTTAATAGTGTGTTTCAAATCGGCAGCTTACCATCGCTGAAAGCAGGCATCCTGCTGGCCATTTCCGGAACGTTATTGACAGTATAGGCGGGAGGCACGTGGAACGATGGCACAGTGTAATGATCTCTGAAGTCGTACGCGGAGTCGGACGGCGTTCGAGTCGGAAACACTGAGAATGTGGAGTAGATAGGATCTGGACTGTTCAGTTCCAGGCCAAGATCGTGGGCTTCTTGGCCTATCAGCATGGCACTGTTTCGCGCCCAGGGCGGTAACGTGTCGTCTATCGGCTGGTTCGACTCCATAGCACGCCTTGCCTCGAGTTGGGCCATCAGCCCGGTCATACCATACCGTTCGTCGTCAGCGAGGTCTGCCCAACTCTTCGCATTCAATGCAGGCTGGGGCGATGGACCGTTGAATGTATGCTGCGGCGGCCCAGGCTGAGTTTGCGACGTAGGTTGTCCACTGCCGATAGGTGCTTGTTGACTGGAGGCAGATGCCTGACGGACAGGTAGTTGCGATTGCTGACCATTCGTCAGAGGCATTGAGTCACTCGGAGACCCAAGGGCACTGCTCCCTAGGCCGTTCTGCCGTGATGATTCTCCATTGGATGAGAGATGATCATTCTGGGGTGGGAAATCAGAGCGACCTGTACCGACACGATCATGTTGTTGGGAGCGCTGGGTGTCGTACTGGTCCACCGAGACTTGCGAAGGTGCTGTAGAGGAGGCTCGTTGTTGTATCGGTGGCTGCGATGAAGACTGTGGGGGTTGCGCCTGCCGGACAGCATTACTATTCCAGCTATTGGAGTTGTAGTTGGATCGCCCAGGCCCAGCCAATGTCGGGAAGTCACTGCCGTGCGTCAGTACAAAGATATGTAGCTCGTGGTACATCACACCGCTGGCGCATGAAGTCGGCAGACGTACTTCATGTCTATTTGCGTCTGACCTCCACCACCCATGATCTGTGCAAAGCCTGATAGCGGTGGACGTGACAGCCCCGGTGCTCCGAATCCACTCCCTGATGCGGGCGCACCAAATGCCCAGCCCGCTCCTGCATTGCCATTTCCCAAGCCCGTCTTTTGCGTGTTTTGGAGGCGCGAATTCTGACGTGCATTGGGTTGTGCCCCGAACGAAGCCATGTTCATGTTGCGCAGCGATTGCGCTTGGCTGCCTATGTCATCGACACCTTGGTCAGTCACTGGGTTGCTGTCTTGGCAGTAGTTTATTGTCAGTGGGACGCGGTGCTGCCGCTACTGCTGCCGCTGCTGCTGTCTCCTCTTGCTACGGATGCGCGTGCGTGGCCGATGGTCTGCCATGAACGTCTTGTCTAGAACCATGCAAAGATTACGTACCGCTACGGGCGTTCATCGTGTGGTGTATGTCTGGATGTGTCCTTCCCCTCTCCCCAACTCGTTCTCGGCGGTGATCGTGCACTGTCGTCGTCACCGTTGCGGTCGTAGCCTCTCTGGATCCCAATCTTCTCCCTCGTCGTGTCAGATGGCTGTCTGGACGGCTTTGCCGAGTCGTGACCAAGGCGGCTGGGTGTGTCGTGGGTGAAAGTGAGAGTGAGTAGGTATGATGTAGGTATGGCAATGGGCAACCTCCGACGTGTATGAGCTTGCGGGCGGGCCAAGCCGCCAAGGTAGGCATCTCATGCAGGTCACCAAAGAAGGTTCCTGCCGCGTTGCTTGGCCTCCTCTCTCCCCTCCTCTAGAATTGCGCTTAGCAGCGCCTGAGGCATTTAGGGTCCGTCACCCCAAGGGCGATGCACTCTATGAATACAAAGTCCGTACCTCCTAGTACGTATTTCCCTCTATGCATGAGGTGCTCTGTGTTGTATAATATCTCCAAGCGCTTCGAAAACAGGTGCAGTAGGTAGAGCTGTAGTACTGCACACTGCCTGCCACGCGTCAGGTTCGTGTTGACGCTTGACCTCACTTGTTTCCATCTCACTACTCCCGCTCTTACACTCACGCAGACCACACTTTACCTTTTCCTACACCAACCGAGCAACGCAATGGCAACGGCTCCTGTGCAACGACCTGGTCTGCCTCATCTGGACACCGCTCCTGACGTCTATGAAACATTTCCCGACGACGACACCACAGCGAGCACAGCAGGAAATCGCTCTTCACCTCCCCTTCCTTCCGAGACCGACGACACCAGTGCGGACGACGAAGATGACGACGATGACACGGGTGGTGTCAACACGCGGCGGTTGTTTCCCAGCTCTGCTCGCAGGAGGTTCGGCGAGACGAGTCGTGCCATAGAGACTAAGGGGGCGGATCTCAGCGACAGGGTCGACGGCCGAAGGAAAGGCTACAGAGTCAAGCGAGGCGGTGGGACACGGGACGATGATGAGACGCTGGAGCAAAAGATTGCGAGATTGCGTAGAGAGGTGGAGGAATGCCGGGCTGAGGCCGAGGCGGAGAGGAAAGAGAAGGGCGAGCAGCGGAATGGAGACGGCGATGAGGACCATTTAGATGCCACTGAGAAGCTCTGCGATATACTGGCCGAGGCACAACTTCCCGAGAAAGCTAAAAGGAAGAAGGGACATGCTCGAAATCAGAGCGAGAGTGTCTTTCATGATGCGCCGACGATAGCCATACCTGATAATGGAGCCGATAGGGACGTCCCCGAAGGTGACGAGCACACACTGGCGAGGATATCCGTGTTCGATCAGAGACTGGCTGCACTGGAAACTGCACTGGGCATTGCGTCGCTGGACTCTGTGACAGATGTCGATACAACTTCCACGCCTTTTCTACCTACCTTGGCGCTGTTAGACCAGCAAATAGCCAGCTTGACGAGCGCAGCATCTCTCAGCTCTCTTGAGCAAGCTACATTACGAATACAAAAACTCAAGACTGAAGCTCAGAATCTGGCGCAGCTCCAAAAAGCAGCTGCTAGCACAAAGGACACAACTGCTGGCTCGAATGATGAAGAGAGCGAGGGTCCAGCTCTGCTATCATCTGATGACATGAAGCGTCTCGAGACACTTTACTCACTTCTACCCAGTCTACAGTCCTTGTCACCTACTGTGCCCGCACTTGTTACGAGACTGCGTTCTTTGAGAACATTGCATACAACAGCAGCAAGTGCGAGCCAGGACCTCGATGATATTGAAAGTAGACAGGCAGAGATGGAGAAAGAAGTAAAGATGTGGCGCGAAGGACTCCAGAAGGTCGAAGGAGCTGTTCGGCGGCACGGTGAAGATAATGGTAGGAATGGGAGCTTCGTCAAGGGCTGGGTTGATGATCTGGAAGGGAGAGTGAAGGCGCTTGGGCGATGAATGATGCTCTTCTGAGCCTGCAGGTCACGATGCGAGGCCATATCAGCAGATTAGCCACGCCGAGAGACCTCTACTCTTCTTCAGCTGACCTAATGCTAGAATGAATGTTCCAGCTCGGAAGGAGACGTGAGAGAATGGCAGAATGTGACAAGTCCGTAAAGGTACCTACAGTTCAGTGAGTGAGGCCTGTTGCGAGTCGCCCAGAGAATGGTTGCAACCACGTGCCAGGTCTGCCGGCATCTTGCGGCTGCCGAAATTGTCAAACTGGGTCGCGCCCTTTCACGCCGTAAGGCTGAACATCGGCCGACCTCCCTATAGGTGGTAGGTATAGGGTCAATCTGCGAGAGTGAGACTTTTACGGTTTTACGGTTTTATTTTTAAATGTTAATCATGGGCCATGGCTACAGGTACATACATACTGATACAGTACCTACCTACAGGTATCGTTATAACTTATCCCGATTCTTTGCACCTGGAATCACTACTTGTTGCCTCCAACAATCCCGTGCAGACTGCAGAGAGTTCGGTACAAAGTGTACAACCAAGATGCATTTCCGGACAGTCTTCTTCGCCTTGGCCAGCATCAGCAGCATCGGCATATCTCCCGCATCCTGCGCAATCTGGGAAACCCTCCCACCCACGCCCGCCCTTCCGGCTCCCATCAGCAACGTCAAAGCCTCCATAAACGGTGTGCAACTCTGGTATCAAGAATACAACAAACCCACATCACCAGACAGCAGCAGCATCCCCATAGTCCTCATCCATGGCGGGCTCGGCTACTCCGCCTACTTCGGCGCCGTCATCTCCCAGCTCTCTCGCACCCACCACGTCATCGCCATCGACCGTCGCGGCCACGGCAGATCCACCTATCTCCCCAACGACATCTTCAGCTTTCCCCAATTCGCCCAAGACACACAAACGCTCCTCCGCTCGCACCTGAAAATCTCCTCGTCGCATTGGATCGGCTGGTCCGACGGCGCCGCCACCACTCTCGCAGCCCTCCTAGACCCCTCCATCTCCTCAGACATTGCCAAAGCCTTCGTCTTTGCCGGTTTCCAAACCTACGAGGATTCCAATTCCACTTTCCCCGACACGCCCATCTATCAGGACTTCGTCCAGCGCTGTGCGCGCGAATACGCAGAGTTGCAACCTTCTGCGAATTTCTCGGATTTTGCGAAGAGAGTTGCCACCTTGGAGGGCTCGATGCCGAATTGGAGTGATGCGGATTTGGCGGGCATCGAGCACGGGGAAAAGGTCTGGATTGTCGGCGCTGAGTTTGATGAAGCTGTCAATTTGGCTGTGCAGGCCCGTTTGGCGGAGCTGATCAAGGGGAGTACGTTGAAAATGTTGACGGAGGTTTCGCATTTTGCGCCTGTTCAGGATCCGGGTCAGTTTGCGAGTGCTGTGGAGGAGTTTGTCAAGGCTTGATTTTTGATTTTGATTTGATTTTTTCATGAGAGAGAGAAAATGTGGAGGGAAAAACTGAGATGGAAAAGATGGAATTTTGGACATGTTTTTGATGATGATGAGACAGACGGGCGGAATTTTGATCATGTACATTGTAGACTGTACACCTACCTAGGATCGATCCTACACACCCCATTTTACAAGTCCGAACTTGACACCGGGTTTCCTCCCTCTCGAGTCCATCGTACGTCCTCGTCTATCGCCCTCTTCTGGTGGTTGGCCACTGCTATCCTTCGGAGAAACTTGTTCGCGAAAGGGCAATCTGGCGCCTAGCCCGCCACCGAGTCTGACACTCGTAGTCCTTCTGAAGTCGGCCTGAGGCTGTTGCTTAGTTTTCACTCGGCCGCGGCCGCGGCCGGTGGGCGCAGCATCGATAATCGTGGGCACGAAAGCTAAAGCGTGTGCTGTGCGGGGTTGAGGCTTGCCTTGATGCTGATGAGTAGCAGTAGATGGGTCTGACGACGACGACGACGACGACGACGACGACTGTTGTTGTTGTTGTTGTTGTTGTTGGACTGGGAACGGCTCGTTCAGGTGAAGGTAGCCGTGGAGACGCTGCGCATATGCTGATGAGGACGACGACGAGCTCGACGGCGCCCAGGGATTGGTCACCATTGCTGGACTGTGCTGTGGTTGATGAAGCGAATCTTGGCATGTATCAGCATAGGTCGGCATCGCTGGGTGTGACTTTGGCTGCTGCTGTGGAGCATAGGTCGCCATTGCTGGGTGTGGCTGCTGCTGCTGCTGCTGCTGCTGTGGAGCCACTATGACTTGCAACAATTGACCTGGATCGAGAGTGTTCGACATGATGCCGCCCTCGCCACCGCCCGGCAATCGTAACATGGCGGAGAAATACAGCCGAAGAACGGTATCCAGCTTCGAAGAAGGGTTTGCGGCGAGCATGACAGCTGGTGCAACATCAGCAGACTTCTCAGGCACCCCTTCGCTGCCATGCAGAGACATGTAAGGCTCGTGAACCTCGCGGGCGCCGAAACGCGCATCCCAGTAGCCGGTGGACGAGTAGCGAGAGCTCGGAGCCAAATGCTGTCGAGCACGTCCATCGCCAGGGTCGGGCCAAATGTGGTGTCCGTAGGTGATCAAGAAGGATTGAATGGCGGGTTGTATGTGGGCTGGTAAAGGGGCATCTATAGCACGATGCGGTTTGCCCAGGTGGCCGCGGTTGCCACAATGATGGTGCACGTGCTGCCACACCAACATGAGAAATGGGAAGCGAACAGAGGGCTGCAGATGCAATTGGTCGTGCATGTCGTTGATAATTATGGACGGATCCAGAGCATGGAGGATTTCGTGCGAGATGATGTTGTCAGCTCCGCCGGCTGCTGGAGATGGTGCCATATTCCACTGGACACTGGACACTGGACACTGGAAGAGCGCCGGCATTCGAGCACACTTATGATTGCCAACTATGTACCTTAGATATGTATGCAGTTGGCAGACACGGGCGAGCAAACTGCGCAAACACTTGGCTCCCCCCCTATGTCCTATGGCACGTGCCGATGAGCAAACTGCGCAAATACATACTTGATGGTTACATGTAGACAAAAGAAACAAGAAGATTCCCGGGCAGCCTAGATAAACCATCACAAGGGCGAGATCAATCAATCGTTCCGCCTCTCCGGTAGATCCAGACGTTTCGCCACCCACACCTTTCCCACTTCTCTCGCGACATTCAACAATGCCTGATCGTGGTATCTCGCCGCCGTGAGGCTCAGTCCCACGGGCATATCGTGCGCGCCCCGAAAGCCGGGAACATTCACAATCGGCACATGCAACGCCGTCCAGAAGCTCTGGAACACGGCACTGCCCGTCCTCTCCAAGCCCTCGGGGGCAATGTCCGGCACCGAAGGCGCAACAACGGCATCGTACCGCTTCGCAATCGCATCCCATTGGGGTCGCAGCGCCGCAATACCATCACACGCGTCCAGATACTGCTTTCTCGAGTACCCGTGCACCTCCTCGACATGCTCCGCCAAATCCGCCGCCAACGCCGCTTTTCCCATGCGATACTCGGGGAGAAACGACACCCTCCCGTCCGAATACAGCATCACCGTGTGCCAAGCCGGCAAATCCACAAACTCGGCGGGGAACTCCAGCTCCTCCACTTCGGCCCCGGCAGCAACGAGTTGAGCTTTTCCCTCTGCAAAAGCCCGCCGCGTGCCCTCGCCCGCCTGATCCCACATCATCGTTTTCACAAACCCCACCTTCAGCCCTCGCACGCCCGTCTCGCGTAACTCACGCGGAACCACATCATCTCTCACAGCGAAGAGCTCAAGCAACAGTTCCAGATCCTCCACACTCCGTCCATACCATCCCAACGTATCCAAACTCACACTATACATCCTCTGGCCCTCGCGAGAAACTGCTCCCCACGTCGGTTTGAAGCCCCAAATTCCATTATAACTCGCCGGCCGAATCGTCGACCCCCCCGTTTGCGTGCCCAGCGCGACCGCCACTTGGAAATCCGCTACAGCCGCTCCTGACCCCGACGAGGAGCCTCCGGGTGTGCGATGCGATGCGTGCGGATTGCCCGTTTTGGTGCCGATGATGTTTGCTGCGAATTCCGTCGTCGTGGTTTTGCCGAATATCAGCGCTCCGGCTTGTCGCAGGATCGCCACACTGCCGGCGTCGATGGCGGGGAAACTGTCTTGATATATTGCCGAGTTGTGTTGTGTAGGCATGTCTTTTTTTTTTTCTTTTTTAGTCATCTCTCTCTCTCT
>JH792530.1:55179-65926 GCA_000291705.1 Sphaerulina populicola P02.02b
CTCACCCATATCCAACAATACATTCAATCTCCTGCCTAATCCCACTCAATCTCCTCCTTAACTCGGCCGCATCATGTCTCGCATCCAACTCTTCCTCGTCAACATCATCTTCATCGTCATCATCATCAACATCAACATCATCATCACCATCGTCATGGGCACCATGATGATCATGGTCACGATCATCATCATCCTCATCCTCATCCTCCTCATCATCCTCACCATCATCACCATCTTCGCCAAACCCAGCAGCCATATCTTCCCCAGCAACAACAGCAGCAGCAGCAACAACAACAGCAGAAGATGAAGAAGAAGAAGAAGAAGAAGAAGAAGACAAGTCCCCACCAGAAGCAGAAGCAGAAGCAGAAGCCGAAGCAGAAAGAGAAGATAAATCTCCTACGGAACAAGAAGAAGAAGAAGAACCTCCTCCTCCACCTCTTCCTCCATGATGAAAACTTTTTGCTGCAGCAGCAACAGAGGATTTTCGATGCAGCCCTGCATGTTGCACGTTGCGATTGACGCGCTCTTCGAGAGTTCCGACGAAATTGGCGACGAGGCAGAGTTCTTCGCGGATGGCTTCGGCTTCGGAGAAGTGGAATGTGTCTTCTCTGTGGTGGTGGTGGTGGTTGTGGGTTTGGTGCTGATGGTGTTGGTGGTGTTGGTGGTGGTGGTGGGGGTGGTGTTCATGGTGCTGATGGTGTTGGTGGTGGTGGTGAGGGTGAGGGTGACCTCCTCCTCCTCCTCCTCCTGGTAGTGATGGGAGAATTCCCGAGAGATTTCCTCCTCCTACTCCGGGGAGTGGGAGTGGGAGTGGGAGTGGGAGTGGAGGTGGAGGAGCAGCGCAGTGAGAGGAAAGATCATCGAGCATGCGCAGAGCAGAGGAAGAGTCGAGGCCGGCGGAGACGTGGTGGTCGAGGAGGCAATCGTCTTTGTCGGACGGGGTGCTCTGGGAAGGGTCGCTGGAGGAGGAAGGGAGGCTAGCGGATGCACTGGGAGGAGGTAGATGATCGACGACGGGGTGATGCGGGAGGAAGTGTGGAGAAGAGTTTCCGGGGAAGGTCGGGGTCAGAGGCATCCAACCGACATTGAAGTCGTTCAAGGGGCTGATGAACGGTGGTGGTTGGGACCACATGCTCAGGCTGTCGTCGTGGTGGAAGGGCTCGGCATGGGGGAAATGGGGCGTCCGGGCACCATCGACGAGAGGAACGACGTGGTGGTGCATGTCGCGCAGATATGAAGGGGTATGGCATGTCGAGGAGGAAGCACTCGTCGTCGTCGTCGTCGTCATCTGCATCTGTGCGGAGTGACTGGACATGGTTGGCGAGGTTTGTGGGGATTTGGGATAATCCGATTCCAACGACACGGCGTTACTTCTTGCGGCGGCACCATTCATGTTTTTGCGTCCTGCTCTCCGGGAAAAGCTGTATTCGCAGTAGATTCCTTTCGATTGACATCGTAGACAGGAAGGCCTCTCTCTGCTGCATCGTACTTTGGCTCGGGCACAGCAGTCGCAGCTTTCCTTGAGCTTTGGTGCTGCCTTCGATCGTCGACTGGAAGTCTTGGCCGCTCCGTCTGCCAACATGGTCGTTGCCATGATGGAAGACATGGTACAATAGATTGCGCTTTTCGACTTTTGCCAGCCTCTTCTTTTTGTTTGTTAATGTTCTTCATGTTCAGACAATGAGGATGTCTCACTTGTCTTGTACTGCCACCACTTGCGCACTTCAACGATGCAGTGGGACCAGTTTTTCGGGCTCGGAGAGCTGATTGCGTAGTCGGTATCGTGATATGAACCCCGAAGGTAGAGTTTTCGTCGAGGGTGCAGGGTGAAGAGGCCGTAGATCATGCACAAGAAGGCCTGGCCCGCCAAACATTGCTGCAGTAGACACTGCTACAGCGAGCGCAAGACGTCCAACCCAAGGCACCAAGAAAATAAGGTATACCTCACTACTCCCTCCCATTCATCGAACCACACCCGCCACTTACTCACTGTAGTCCGTGGTAGCTTGTTAACACGATAGGCAAGCCGGCTGAGGAACTGCCAATATGAGAGCAATGCCTCCCTTCCCCCAGCGTTCAATGGCTGTGGTTTACATGATTACGGCTGCTACACAGTGTAACTGTAGCAGACTTCGGCTTCGATAGGAGCGGCCTTAAGGCAGCATCAGTGCAGTGTCCGTGTTTGGCAGCCAGTGTTGATTCTTGTTCGATTGTCAATGCGCGTTTGATTCTTGTTCGATCGTTGATGGTGGTTGTCGGGTACGGTGATCGGGATCACACGACGGTTGTTGCGTGGTGTGGTGATCGAGATCATACGACGAGTGGACGAGCAATGCTAGGCGTTGCCTATAGGAAAGTTTGTGGATCTACGTCGGCCGGACACCAAGACAAGCAACATCAAGGGGCATACCGCAATAGTAGTAATACGTACCCGAAAAGCTCTCCGAAACCTCGAAAGTCCCGTGTGCATCTCCGGAATGAAGTCAGTATACGTAGCATCAGTCTATGGGAGAAGGCCAATAGATGATGCAGGTCACGTGATTGAGCAATATGTTCGACTTCAGGCTGGGAGGGAGGGAAAGGAAGTATAGTTGATCGCTTTTGGTAGATGGTTATAATGATCCTCTCAGAAGGCCCTCTCAAGAGGACCGTCTCAAAAGGCAAAGGGGATGGTGCAGAACACAATGCCTCCGCAGTACGTCCCAAATCATGGCTCATCGACAACCTGCGTGGTCATTCCACTTGCACCAGCCGTCTCCTCAGCAGTGAGCGCCCTAAATCCTTCGGCGCCTGTCAACTTCACTGCGCCAGCGCGGACGAGAGCCTGACTCAAGTCGTCGAGCAGGTCCTCGAGATCTTCGATGCCGATACATAACCGGATAATGTCCTCTGGAAGAGCGCGCTCTTTTCGTGTGGCGGGATCAATGCTCGCGTGACTCATACGGCAAGGCATCGAGATGAGTGAGTTGACACAGCCAAAGGACACGCTAATGCCAAACAGCTTAGTGGACTCCACAATACGTTCGGAAAGCGCAATGGAGCCTGTCTCGAACGACAGCACCGCTCCGGCACCTCGTGCTTGGCTCCAATGCAGCTTGTACTGTGGGTGAGACTTCAGGCCGGGATATCGGACCTTGAATCCGTGGTTCTCGAGGAACTCGGCAATAGCCTGAGTATTGGCCTGCTGCTTGTCCATGCGAATCGCAAGAGTCTTCACGCCCCGAAGCAGCAGCCAGCTGTCGAAAGGCGCGAGACCACAGCCCGTGCTATTGATCATAAAGTAGAACTTGTCGCCCAAAGCGACATCGTTGACTCCAATGACGCCTGCCATTACGTCGTGGTGACCGGAGAGATACTTGGTGCCAGACTCGTACACGACGTCTGCGCCGAGGTCCAGTGGATTCTGCAGGTACGGCGACAGCATAGTGTTGTCGACGACGACCACAATCTTGGAGCTAATCGTATGTGCAGCACTGGCGATGCCGCTGATGTCGCAAATCTTGATCAGTGGGTTGGTGGGTGATTCTAGCAGGACCATAGTCGTCTTCTCACTGAGCGCTGACTTGACCGAGTCCAGCGTTGTGGTGTCCACATGCTTGACCGTGACTCCGCCGTGCTCTTTCAAGAACGTCAGTAGTCGGTTTGTGCCGCCGTACAGATCGTCACCAGTCACGACCTCGTCGCCGGGCTTCAAAATCCTAGTGATGACGTCCAGCGCGCCCATGCCCGAGCCCGCCACCAGTGCCCTGTTGGCGCCCATAATCTTGGCCATGTGTCGCTCGAGGTGGGTGCGGGTTGGATTGCCGCTGCGCGTGTAGTCGTACTCCTGCCCGGGACCGCCTTTGAAGGTGGCCGACTGGTAGATTGGCATGCTGCTGGCACTGTACTGGTCGTTGGTCTCGGTGTACACGAGCTCAGTGGCGAAGTTGTAGCGGCGGCCATTGCGCGGACTCGACGGCGCGGGCGAAGGAGGCAGGTTGTGGCCGTCGAGGTCCAATTTCTGGATGGGGGTGTCACCGCTCATGGTGGTGGTGGTTGGTGTGGATGGTAGGTAGTTTTTAAAGAGGACTAGAGACCTCTATACTTGGTGTCTTAGGTGGGTGGAATGATGGGCAATGAAGCGCAGGAGGAGGAGAATGCCAGGGCGTGATGACTTGTTCCAGTTGTGGTTCGCTGGATGTGGTTGTGGGAGGTCGTGTCGTGTGTGGCATTGAGAGGAAGAAATGACTCTCGAGAAAGTCAATCTGACGTGCTTCCGATTGCGGAGTTTAGGGTATTCTAGAACTACGCAGGTACCTCCTACACCAAGTAACATAGACAGGGCATACAGGCTGGATAGCTATAGATACGTGTAGGAGGTACGTTTTCACATGACCTGTAGCTATTGACCCTAGGAGGTATGTATTCACCCGAATCATATCGTATGGACTTGTATGACCTTTCGATCCTTCCCGACCACCAGCCTCAACTGCTTGCCGCACTCTCGGCCAAAGATGCCTTTCCGCAATACATCCGTGTACAGCTCATAGCACGGATAGTAGCCATTCACAAACTCAACGACCTGCTCCTTGGACATTCCAGTGCCCTTGGAAGCCCTCATAGCAGCCTCTTGCTGCTCTCGCCAATCGTATACGTACAAGGTGTCTTCGGCGTCGCTACACGCGCATCGTTAAGCAAAGGAGCACCAAGCAGGCAGAGCACAAGGCCAGAAACTCACATGTGGATGAATGCTCCCAACCTGTTCGTCAAAACGTCATACTCGGTCAACTTGCTGTTGATGAACAACACATGCTTCAGCTCCAGCCTTCCCAGTCTCCCAGTATAGGAATTTCCCGTCGCGGCTTCTTGCACAGCCATTTCCCATTTGTGTTGCACCTCTTCATCACTAAGCGATCGAAAGCCCACACACCAGCCTTCAAAGATGACGACTTGTACTGCTTGCTCGTTGGAGTTGTTCACCACTGGCCATTGCTCCTCAGGTCTGCGATCACCAGCTCCATTGAATTGTGACTTGTCATAGCTCGGGATCTTGATGTCGGGTCTACGCTCAGCCAAGGCGTCGAAAAGGTGTATGCCAGTTTTGATGTCATGTGTGGCAGGCACCCCGCGGTGCTGAACAAGAGGGTTCGATGGGTGCGATTGAGCGAGAGCCTGTTGCTGGTTGTGAGGGAGGTAGAGGTCATCTATGGAGAGGACTAGGGTAGGTAGGTTGTAAGGCGGTGCTGAGAGAGTATTGTGAAGGGTGTCGACCTGGATTGGTTAGTTACCTTGGTAGTCTGTACATACCTGGTACTACGGAGGTAGTGCACTGCTGGACTCGGTCGATGGGATGGGCACCGCGTACCAAAGTTGTCTTGCCCGCGCCCTGGACTCCATTCAGTCCCAAGAAGAAAGGCGGCGGGGGTTCCAGCAAGTTCTTCTCCTCATATTCTGCCCTGTATGAGCGGAGTCGTTCAACAATGAAAGGGATACAGTGCTCCGACTTGTCGTCGATAATGTGCGACATGTTGCACAGTCTCACGTGTGCCAGGCCATTGTGAGGAGGAGCTACAGCACAGGTGCCTCTATGAGTCTATAGTTCATGTCATCAAACATGTGAAAGGCGATTAGGTAGCCGAGTCAGCTCCGCGTTGGGTCGGCGTCATTTCTTTCCAGGGTGCCCTCATGACTACCTTGTATTAGGAGGTACCTCCTACATAGTATGATTAGTTACATACCTAGGTACTGATACATGTATGCTGAGCCTGTCGTTGCTCTTCACATGAAAGAGAGAGCAAGAAACGCCAAGACTACAGGAAAATATCGGTGCGGCAGAGAGAGACTCTAAGAGACTTTTCCTACCTCCTACCTCCAACCTCCTGCCTCTACCCTCCTACCATCCTACCTCCTACTGTATAGACTAGACTAGACCAGACCAGACCAGACCAGACTAAAACTAAACCAGAGAGGTGCAAAGCAACAACAAAGCGGCATCTCGGGCATGACCCACGGCTCCAATCGGTTATCGAGAGCTTCCAGCCGACTCAGCCGAGGCTCATCACTCATGTTTCTACATATCAGCGTAACAGGCACAGGCAGGACAGGGTTGCTGAGGTGAGCACATGAGGGTGTATGTAGACAATCGACAACCCACCACCCACCACCGACCTCACATTCACCACCACCGACCTCACATCCACCTACACCTCACATCCACCTACACACCTCCACCTCCACCTACACACCTCCACCTCCCCCTACACTCCTACACCTCCACCTACACACCTACACACCTACACATTGCACCACAATGGGCGAACAACTAAGATGGGACGGCCAGACTGTCGTCATCACCGGAGCTGGTGGAGGTCTGGGACGCGCATATGCCGTCTTCTTCGGTAGCAGAGGAGCAAACGTCGTGGTCAACGATCTCGGTGGCAGCTTCAAGGGCGAAGGTGCCAGCCAGACAGTAAGCACCAGACCATCATATGGCCGACATGTCGGGAATGGGAAGCTGACCAATGCTCGTTCACAAACAGGCGGCACAAAAGGTGGTGGACGAGATCAAGCAGGCTGGTGGAAAAGCCGTAGCAAACTACGACTCTGTTGAGAATGGCGAGAAGATCATCCAGACAGCAATTGATACCTACGGGCGCATCGATGTGTTGATCAACAATGCTGGCATTCTCCGCGATGTCAGCTTCAAGAACATCAAGGACGAGGACTGGGACCTGATCATGAAGGTACACGTACTGGGTGCCTACAAGTGCGCACGAGCTGCATGGCCCCATTTCAGGAAGCAAAAGTACGGCAGAGTCATCAACACAGCATCCGCCGCTGGCCTGTTTGGCAGCTTTGGCCAGTGCAACTACAGCGCGGCCAAGCTCGCACAAGTCGGCTTCACCGAGACACTGGCAAAGGAAGGTGCCCGGTACGGCATCATTGCAAACTGCATTGCACCCATCGCTGCCTCCCGTATGACTGCAACCGTGATGCCAAAGGAAGTTCTGGACCTTCTCAAACCTGATTGGATCGTACCCGTCGTGGCAGCCTTGACACACAAGGATACTCCAGCGGAAGAAAACGGCGGCATCTTTGAAATCGGAGGTGGCCACGTTGCAAAATACAGATGGGAGCGCTCCAACGGTGCCCTTCTCCGTGCCGACGAGAGCTTCACTCCCGGTGCACTTCTCGCCAAGTGGAAGGACGTTGAGGACTGGACCAACCCGCAGTACCCAACTGGCGTCAATGACTTCATCACTCTTCTAGAGGAGGGTCTGAAGATGAAGCCCAGCCCCAAAACACAAGAACTCGACTTCAAGGGCAAAGTCGCTGTGGTGACGGGTGGTGGTGCTGGTCTTGGTCGTGCGTACTGCTTGACATTCGCCAAGTATGGCGCAGCTGTCGTCGTCAACGATCTGGCCGACCCCGAACCAGTGGTGCAAGAGATTCAGAAGCTCGGTGGCAAGGCTGTCGGTGTGAAGTGCAGTGCTGAAGATGGCGACAAGGTCGTGAAGGCTGCCATTGACACGTTTGGCAGAATCGATATCCTCATCAACAATGCCGGTATTCTCCGCGATAAGGCATTCCACAATATGGAGGACAAGATGTTCCAGCAAGTCTTGGATGTTCACCTTCGCGGGACATACAAGACCTCTAAGGCCGCCTGGCCTTATATGCTGAAGCAGAAGTACGGTCGTATCGTGAACACTACCTCGACTTCTGGTATCTATGGCAACTTTGGACAGGCCAATTACGCAGCTGCAAAGTGCGGTATTCTCGGCTTCTCACGCGCTCTTGCTCGCGAGGGTAAAAAGTACAACATCTTTGTCAACACCGTTGCGCCCAATGCTGGAACCAACATGACCCGCACGATTATGCCCGAGGAGATGGTTCAGGCTCAGAAGCCAGACTACGTGGTCCCCATCGTTGCCATCATGTGCTCCGACAAGATGCCCAGTGAGCCCACGGGACGTGTATTCGAGAGTGGATGTGGTTGGGTGGGCGAGACCAGGTGGCAGCGCACTGGCGGCGCTCAGTTCCCTGTCGATGTTCCGCTAACCCCGGAGGCTGTCAAGGCATCATGGGACAAGATTGCCAACTTTGATGATGGCCGTGCCGATCACCCGCACGACGTCTCCTTTGCAAACGAGAAGATCATGGGCAACTCCGAGAACAAGTCGAACAAAGGTGGGAACAAGTCTGAGTCCTCTGACGGCAACGACTACCTCGCCGCAATTGAAGAAGCTAAGAAGCTGCAGGCCGAAGGAACGGAGTTCGTCTATGATGAACGCGACGTGATTCTCTACAGTAAGCCCGGTTGATGTCTCGTCCAGGCTGCCATGAGCTAACGTTACTGCTACAGACCTTGGTATCGGAGCCAAACGCACCGAGCTTCCATTCGTCTTCGAAGGTCATGACAACTTCCAAGTCATTCCGACATTTGGAGTCGTTCCGCCCTTTAACGCTCAAGCCCCATACGACATGACCTCGCTCGTCCCCAACTTCGACTTCCGACAACTGCTCCATGGAGAGCAGTACCTAGAGATCCGCCAATTCCCTATTCCTACTGAGGCCACCCTCGTTGCATCGCCACATCTGGTTGAAGTGCAAGACAAGGGCAAGTCGGCCGTGATCGTGTCAGGCAGCATTACAAAGGACAAGAACACTGGCAAAGAAGTCTTCTACAACGAGGCCACGGTTTTCATCCGCAAAGCTGGTGGCTTTGGTGGGAAAAAGCAAGGTTCTGACCGAGGCCCGGCGACGAAAGTTCACACCCCTCCGAAGCGACAACCTGATGCGGTGGTGGAAGAAAAAACTTCGGAAGACTTGGCTGCCATTTACCGACTCTCTGGGGATAGGAATCCCCTCCACATCGACCCCGACTTTGCCAAAGTGGGAGGATTTGATGTTCCCATCTTGCATGGTCTGTGCTCGTTCGGTATTGCTGGCAAGGCCGTTCTGAAGACTTTTGGAGAGTTCCAAAACATCAAAGTCCGCTTCGCCGGTGTTGTCTTGCCAGGTCAGACTTTGGTGACTGAGATGTGGAAAGAGGGTCGATGGATCATCTTCCAAGTCAAGGTCAAGGAGACTGGGAAATTGGCCATCTCTGGTGCTGGCGCGGAGCTGAGAGCGGATAGTCAGAAGGCGAAGTTGTGAGGAGATGACTGAAGACGACTCTCTAGGGAAGTGTGTAGAAAAGTAAAGGTACCCAGAATGTAGAGATATCAGATTTGATGCCATGACAGAATGGCGAATTGAGAACGGGGAAGCTTCACTGTGAACCAGAGGTATCTAGGTGGTAGTAGTAGTACCTCCTAGTACTTTCATGGCACCTGTGTTATGATTGATGAAATGACAAAGCTCGAGTTGGAGATCAGCTGCGACATTTCTGTTAACATTTGACACACACATACACCTCTTCCCTTTCTTCAGCGAGGTGGGTACCTACAAGTAACAAGAATACTCCATTCGAGTATTATTCAGGTATATATATATATATATATATCAGAGTAATCACCCTCGGAGAGAACAAACGAGAAGCACAACTGAGAAAACAACAACAGAAAGAAGAAGATGTTTTTGTGTTTTGACTCTCTCTCTTCCTCTCTCTCTATCGTATCTACATATATCTAGGTACGTCCGGAAAACGTATCTGTCGTAATCGCTATAGGAATATATATATCTCGTCGTATAATGATCAGAAATAAGGGCTCTAATAACTGACTGACTGATGATATCTTATTTATAAGAGCCTACTAGGATAGGAAAGGAAGGGGGAAAACAAAGAAAAGAAAAAAGAAAAAAGAAAAAAGAAAAAAGAAAAAAGAAAACAGAAAATCGGATTTTCATTCATTCATTCATTCACTCATTCGGTATTTTTTTTCTCCCTTTTCCCTCTTTTTTCTTCTTCTTCTTCTTCTCCCTCTATCTTCTCCCTCTCCCTCCCAAATCCAATCTCCCTGCCGAGCTAAGAGTCTATGTACAACAAAACAACAACAACAACAATCAACAATCAACAATCAACAATCAACATCAACCACGACCCCAACTCAAAAAATCTTCCCAAATCCATCCATCTATCCATCCATCCATCCATCCATCCCAGCAACCTAATTCGCAGAACCCGATTCAAGTTCCAATAATTCCTCTCGAGTGACGACGCTCTGGAACAGCCACAGCAACAGCAACAGCAACAGCAAGCTTCTTCTGCTTCTTCTTCTTCTTCTTCTCCTCCTCAAGCATCGCCAAACGGCGTAGCAGGAGAAATTTGCAAATCGCGATTGTGAATATCCACAAAACCATCCGAGCCGCAGTTTTGAGAGCAAGGACACCAGCAGTCGCAGTTTCCAGAGGCACGACTAAAAACGTAAAAAGATGAAAAAAAAAATGGGGAGTTTAGTAACATAACATGACATTTTTTTCTTTTTCTTTTTCTTTCGAGGCAGGGAGAGGGGCAGGGGGGGGGAGAGGGATAGATTTCCATATTTTTCTTGTAATGGTGTGCTTAGATAAGGTAGGGTAGGGGGAAAAAAAGACTTACTCCCAGGAAGCGTCCCACAGACGATAGTCGAAGCCACAATCGGACTGGCAACGGGTGAAGCATGCTTGTCGGTCGGCGGGCGAGCAGTTGTTGTATTTGATGTTTCCTCCGGCCATGTTGGTTACGCTGCAGTGTACTATCCGATCACACAAGCCGGTGGCGGCGAACATGGTCGCGGCAGCGAGGATGGTGGGGAATTGCATGATTGTTTTTTTTTCCTTCGAG
>JH792530.1:66424-83695 GCA_000291705.1 Sphaerulina populicola P02.02b
TCTTTCTTTTCTTTTTTCTTTTTTGCCTTTTGGAGATGTGAGAATGAGAAGCTCTTGTCGTTTTCAAAATGGGAAGTTGGCGGTGAGTATGGGACCGTTTGCCATGTTATTTATATGCTGCTGCGGAATCTAAGAAGAGCATGGCAAGGCGCTCGCTCTCACTCCGTAGGGCTATGATGCTGTAGTGTGTTCGTTCGCTATCGACAAGCCTGCTTCCTAAGAGAGCTATTATAGACTGAGACATGTCTGAACGCGTTCTGGAAGCACATGGTGCGTTCTTCTTCAGACTAACGTAGATAGAGCGGGAGTGGCTCAGCCGGGCCTCCCTCCACATGTGGCAGTTTCAATGCTCTTTGGAGCCAGCCTACCTGTTGCAATTCTTCGATAATCTTGTGACGAGACCCAGGTCGCCATAGGTCGTTTTGAAATGGCCCATGTTGATGCTGGTGCCAGGTCGCATTTGATCACATCACCGCAAGATTTCTGGCGAAACGTGAGCCCTATGCACATTGATACAGTAGTGTTGAGAGTGTTCGTCGATGTCGCTTGCCCAGAAACGACATGATTACACAAAGGATGGTCATGGCACCACCGCCAGAGGTGGAGTCGGCCTCGCATCCTGTTCCGTATGGGTGCGGTATGAATCAACAATACAGTCTGCTGCTGCGATAGCGGTGACTAGTCCCAGATTGCCCGACCTTCTTACATCCGTCCGAGCCATGAGTGAAGTCGGGGACGTACGGCCAAGCCGATCTTGGAGTGGAGAGGGTGGTGTTCGCACGGAGGCGATCGTCACGACGATCATCTGTATGCCATCAGTTGCCGCCACAGACTGCCAGTAACGATCATGCTCGGATGGGGTGTGTGACACCAGTCAGTCCACGAGAGTGTGCTTCTGAGGATGTTGTGGCGCTCTGGATCCGAGGATGCCCTCGAGCTTCGACGGTATAGGGATGTAATTGTAGACCACAAGATAGATCTGTTGTTACGAAAAGTAATGTTCGTTGGTTCAAGAGCTAGCAGAAGGGCGCGAGACAGCCGCGTATATAGGGAACGCCGGCGTATTGGGCACTCTCCGGCATCACAATACGCCGAGAACGATGTGCTTACTGCTTAGGCCCCGGAGCACTGGAGTGAAGTGGAGTAGCCTCGTGGTCAGATCGACATGCACACTTCGCCGCACCGTGCATAGAGATGGCAGAAGCTGTCGTCAATATTCACTCAAGGTTAGGTGTTGTTAGTTGTTACTTTGAAGATCGGGGAGCAGAGGCAGTGATGGAGTCAGAAGAGAGGACTCAGGAGGAATGAAGAGACCTTGGCTGAAAGGGGTACCCCGGGAGAACTATCATGGTTCCAGCTTGGCACTTGTCGTGGGAGAATCAGCTTCTCACCGCGCAATCATCGTGATTCGTCGATTGAAAGACAATATTATCATCATGACTACATAACTCTCTGGACGCCCGATGTTACCAATCTAGTTCAACTGCCATTGGATGTTGATCTGTCTCGGCGTGTCCAAGTTACCTCCTGTTACAGCGTTGAAAACGCCAGACGAGAGATCCGGATACAGATCTGGCTTGCCCCTTGGGCAAGTGTCGACGACGACGGTGCGATAATCCTACCTACATGACGTGAGCAGAGTAAGTATCTATCCGCCGCTTACAGCAACATGATCTGAAAAGACTTACGTCTTGCCAACTCTCGTATTCTGATCACCGCCGCAGTGAGTTGGGAGGTAATGGCATTACTTGAGATAGTGGCATGCAGAACATGCCCGATGAAAGCTTCTTTGGCCTCCTTCACTGGGAGGACGTGTTTCGAGACGTTTGATATGCTGGGTGGGCGTGGCAAGAGCGGGCCCGCGTGATGGTCGTCCCGGTAGCTGGTAAGCAACATGATATTTGCGAGCTGTCGAGAAGCATTTGATGCCTCGGACTTCAGACACTCTGCAAATAGCCATTCATGTCTAGACCTGCAAGGTGGTATCCCCTGATAAACATCTCTTGCCTTCTCCAGTCAGGTCCAGCTCCAGCTCCAGCGATACACAAGCCATACATGAGTATGGACACACCAAGGGCTCATTTGGGCGCACTCTCCTCTTTCTTTGTCCTCGCCTTGAACTCTCTGGGACTCTCGAGAGGTTCTTGCTTCTTGCCCAACAGCTTTCCCATCATGGTCTGCCCTGCCCACATACCCACCCTCCTCTTCTTAGCCCTGGCCTCAGCATCTCTGTACTCCTGCTCTTGACCGCCGTACTCGGCGCCCGACTTCGCGTCGTATACTGTGGCCCAGCCAGCCTTGATCATCTGCATTCCCGGATCTCTATTCCACAACCTGTAGGGCATGCGCACCGTACCAACGACACGGCCATATTGGTCTTTGCTGAGTGGCCGGATACGCACACGGCGATCCAAGAGCTGGTTGTTCAGCCAGTCGATGGCATCTTGTCCGTGGGGCTGTCCCGGCCTGCCAAAGTGCGGCAGTTCTGGTGCATCTATGCCTGCGATTCGCACGTGAAGCGTCTCGTCCTTCAGATCGCCCGCTTTGGTGGGTATACTTCTCAGCCAACCCCAGCCAGCCAGTGTGCCGCCCGGAGTGTGGTAGAAGCGGAAGTTGTCGCCGTCGCCCACGCGCGTGACATGGCCGAATAGAGTCTTCGCTCTGAACTGTCGGGGAGTGAGATAGTCGATATTGCGCACCCGCCGAAGATGGCGTTTGTAGATGAGCGGACCACCAGTGACCACGACGGCGGTGACTAGGCACCATGCCACGGTATTCAGCTGCGGATGAGAGCCTCCATCTGCCGGGCTGGGCGTGGTGTGAGTTCGAGTCTCCGTCTCCGATGGCTGCTGCTGCCAACCACGCCAAAACCAGCCCATGTGTTGGTTTTAGGAGGTACCTTGCGGTATCTTCTCCGACCTTCTGGAAGGGTGGTGTTTGGTCAGCCGACTCAGCCCCACTGTGTTCTACCTGAACCTGGATTTGGGCACAACCTCACAACGAAACATACTACAATGTCAACCTCACGTGGACACGATATCGTGTCGCTGTGGATACCATGGACGAATACGATATAATTATACCCTAGGGCCATGATTCGCATAATGGAAGAAGCCGCTCCAATAAATTCCAAGCACGGGCGGGCAGTCTATATTGCAGCGCTAAAATACAGGACAGTACAACGTGCCAGAGGCTCAAATCATTACTGTAGGTACGGTAGCCTGAGAAGGTGGTATCCAAAATTCCAAGCGTCCAAGTCGTCAAACAGTCATCCAAATGTCCAAATTTTCCCTGCTAGTCCGGTGGAATGGCGTAGCAAATACCTCCACGAGAGCTCTCTATCGAACTGCTGTGGTGCTGGACTCGGGTAGGCTTCCATCAATGCCTCCCGTTGGCGTATTCATTCGTCCCGTTCGAGCCCCCATTCATCATGCCATTAACGTGGCCATGGAGGTCGCCATTGGAGTGCCCGTGAAGGTGTCCATTCGTATCATGTCCCTTGGTAACATATCCATTGGTTGCATGTCCGTTCATGGAATGCCCATTAGTAGCATGCCCATTGACGCCATTTATATACGGAGGAAGCCTTCCAAACTCATCACGCACTGCGTTTCCAAATCTCTTGATCGCTTCGTCGATCTGATCAAACTGAGCAGCAGCGTATGTCGCACGGAAGAAAAGCGTGTGTCGCTTCTCAATCTTGTCTGCACAGAACCAGCTGCCCTTCATTAACAATGTGCCATGCCGGACGCATGCCAAGAAGATATCTTCTTCGATCTTGTGCAGTGTTTTGGTACCATTCAGATAAGCAGGATGTTTGGTGTAATCCACTTGCAGCCAGTGGAACATGCCCGCTGAAGGAGGTGTCCACGACACAATGTCTTTCGGCAAATATTTCGCACACGCAGCCATCATCACGTTGCGACGCTTCGTATATTCGAGACGGATGTGCATGAGCCAGTCCAGATAGCCGGGATGGCCCCACGTTTCGTCCAGAAGCTTGAACAAGATGATCTGGCTGAAGCCAGAAGGCCCTTGTGTGCAGACATCGGCGTGTGTTCGAAACCGGTCGCAAATTTGTTCCGAAGCGGTGATCCAACCGACTCGTGAGCCGGGAGAGATGACTTTACTGAAAGAGTCGGCACGCATTACGCGTCCATCGACGTCAATGGAGAGAAATGATGGAACGAGAGATTCCACGAATTCGGCGTGTGACTGAGGTGGAGGCACGGGGGACGAGTCTTCCCCGGTATAAGGCTGCATCTGCAAGAAATAATAAGGCTCATCTTCGAAGATGTAGAGGTCATGCTTCTGACAGACAGCATATATCTGTCGTCTTCGTTCAATGGATTGTGTCGAGCCCGTAGGATTTTGCCCGGTGGGCACGGTATATACGAGGAACGGCTTGGGTCCTCCACGCCGCACCGAGTCCCAATTCGATAAGATATCGTCTAGTGATGATGGTAACATACCGCCGGCATCCATGGAGACTGCTGCACATCGAACACCCATTGGTATCGCGGTTTCGATGGCAGCTGGAAAAGAGTATTGCTCAGTGATGATAAAGTCTCCCGGTCTGCAGAACATTCGCAGTGTCATGTCCCAGGCTGCTGTAGAGCCAACAGTCATTGTGCAACTCCAGTCCATGTAGGGAGGGTTATGCACAATCTCCGTGTGCTCCACGAGCCATCGTAGAAGCTGGGGAGCGCCGTGTCCTTGGCCATAGTTCAATGCTGTGGCCAAGTCGAAAGCAGATTTTCCTTCGCGCATGTCGTGCATCCCCATTGAGATGATTTCGCCCTCTTCGTGGCCATTTTGTTCTTGGCCGAGGTAGCCAGGTCTGGGGACTTGGACATCGATTTGGTGGAAGGGGAAATACTCCGGAGAAGGTAGGCCTCCACCAAGCGATATCAGGCCTGGAGTCTTGAGGTAGTGGGCTGCCTCTTTCAATGAACTGCCGCCTCGAGTCGTCGTCTCGCGAGTCAGGCGATCTGAGCAACAGTCAGCATCGACAGGTCGACAGGTCTCGCGGTGTTGCGACTTTACATACGATCCCACTTCCTGGCGACGCCTTTGTGCAAATGGCTTGTCCTGCCCTTGATCCAGGAATCAGTTTCATCATGATCACACAGTGACCTCGAGACAATGAAGTCGGTTGTCTGAAGCATGCATAGGTACATACCTTGAACGAGTCCAAGTCTGCGGGAGCAGCGACTCCGGCTACAAGAACGCCCGAAGCGGCGCGCCGCTTTGCTACTTTCTCTACGGTCAAGCGGTCGGGTATGGTGAAGGCGCTTGTGTCTGTTTCTGGATAGACCTCCACGCTGAGCGACTCAATAGCAGCGGGTGGCGCCATCGCAACGCTCCGTCGACGGGTGTCGTCTTCTGTCGTGGACAGAAACAGATATATGGCGTGGGATGCGAGGCCCAGTCGAGAATATGTTACGAACAGAAATGGAAAGCGGTGGGCGGGAGCCGTCTGAATGGGCAGATCTGCCGCGAAGAGTCGGGATGCCACGCTCCAGCGCCCCCACGAGTACCGGCTAAATGGGAGGGAAAGAATGTACAGGTGTGGGATGTGAGGGAAGTGAAGAAGGGAAGTTCCTCGTGCGTCGGAGATGTAAATATCAGAATGAAATTGCCACGGTCCCAGGACCGGGACGGACCAGTTTCTGTTTGTTTCCTTTCTTTGCTTTTCCTGGTCCCTCGCTCCCTTTGTCGCAGCTGGCCGGGACGGGCGAGGTGCGAAGGGATGATGGTGCGTGGTGAGCGGTGAACAGCGGGCGATACCATCATCATCATCAGCATCAGCATCAGCAGCAGCATCATCATCATCATACGAGCAGCGAGTGTGTCGGACGATAGGCGCAGGCTCAGGCGCAGGCGCGGGGCTCAACTAATAGAAACGAGGCTCAACTAATGCGGTCGATAGCGGCACCACGCAGTACTTGGTAGGAGGTACTGTGCCAGAGAAGCGACCGGATCCAATCGCCCAGCTCTGAAAGCCTCTGATACATGCGTATCCCTGGAATGACCAGACGGCGATAGGCAGCAGTTGCCATTGACTTTATGGGCAGCAGAAACTACGGGAGCTACAGTCGTTTTAAGCGAATGTAGGAGGTATGTACAGCGTCTACCACCGAGTTCTAGAACTACCTGCCTCCTCCTATGTGGAGCCTGGAGGTACATACATCATACATGTATGTAGGAGCCTAGGAGGTAGGAGGCAGGAGGTAGGAGGTACTGTAGGAGGTAGAAGAAGCGGAGGTAGAAGAAGCGAAGCGAAGTGAAGCCGAAGCCGTCGCTGTCCAGGCCATGGTCTTGCCCGTGAGACCACCCGCCAGCATCGCCAATCGCCATGGCACGGCCAAACCGAGGTCATTTTCTCGCCCTGCCCGGACACCTCCCTCCTACGGCATCATTCTCCTCCTGTCCTTGCATCGGATAGCGATGCTGACGCGCAGCACATGCAAAACGCGCGGAGCGGTGACTAGCCCCGGTGCGCTGTTGAGCGCTCACCGACAGCTCGAGGATGGTGGTGGTGGCATTTATTGGCCAGAGCACGCAGCTCGTCAAGCTTTCACTCGCAACCAAGACTTTGCCAAACCGCCGGCTACGGACTACGGGTGGATGTACTGTAGGGTCCGGCGGCACGGCAATCGTGAACATGACAGCTCATACAGCACTGGACTTCCTCCTGCTCCCACCCCGGAATGCGCGATGAACAATGAAGCTCGAAAGAGAATGTGGGAGTACAGAGTCGAGGAGGTGATGTTCGGAGGTTCGAGTGGCACCTGGTTACACGGCGTGATGCACCACGGTGGCACTGCAGAAGGTACCGTAAGGTAAGGTAGTTTTCCAGTACAACTGACACTGCAAGAAACCAGTGTCTGCATGCGGGATCAGCATTGCGTTCGCATGAAGGAATCATGTCTGCCCTGCCTGCGCACGAGGAGGGACGCCTTGGCCCTTTTGGTCTCACTCGCACACGTCAGAGACGGCGCCGGTGAGAGGAGGTGGTGAGGTGAGTCCATTGACATCCTTTCAGCATGCCGATGAACACATGCACTGGATGGGACCCGTTCCGCTACTTCCACCTCCTAGAGGCTCATACCTCACTAGCCATCGTATCGTGACTGGACGGCCCTGTCACCGCTTCCACTTACCTCTGACCGCCAGCGAGGTGAAGTGCCATCGTCAGCATGGCATCCAGCGGATGCAAGACGTGCGGGCTCGAGATAGTGGCGCGTAGCAGGCTGCAGCTTGTCCAATACCTAGCATGTGATAACCATCGGTTGCGCAATGCCAGCGGCAAATCGCCCACTTGTACAAGCATGATCGACGAGCGAGGCAGTCTGCAAAGCTACCGATGCCGTCATGGCTGCGCAGTAAGATGCCTCGTGAAGGACACAACGGACTGACATGATGGTTCGACGGCATTCGAGACACGGCGTGAAGATGGATGGTTGCACTACAGTAGGTCTGCGAGCGTGCATGGAGAAGCTGGGTTTGACCTCAAAAGAAATCCCCGCCAACTGCTATTCATGGGAGATATACAGACAGCATCGGCATCAAAGCCAGACTCTTGCTCGCGGATGAAATACGCTCTCTGACCTCGAATGCGAAGGCACGGAGTTCAACAGGGCTGGTCATAGCTAAGGTACCTACATACCTACAGGTAATGGATCAGCTTCTTAACAGCGACACCCACGAAATCAGACCACAAGACCACTACCAATGCTAATGCTACATTCATCGTAGTCGTTTTGGATGCCTCTCGAAAACAGCACAGCTGGCAAGTTCTGTTCCAGCAACTGGCGCAATGGCGACATCCAACTTTCGAGTACATGGCTCCAGTGACATGTGCTACTCTCCCATTCGGACCGTAGCGCATTGCCCGCGCTGAGCACATCTAGCATGGTGAAGTCGTTGACAGCCTGAGGTACCTCTTATACATCACGAAGACTTGCCAGAGGGCCCACTCGAGCCACTGGAGTGAGGATTCGCCGATATAGAGGCAATCAATTCTTGATTGATACCTGGTGCGTCTGAACAGAGATGCGAAGGTAGGTAGGTAGATACATGTATTCTGAGTGGATGCGTATCAGGTGCCTGTGGCTTGGAACTGGAGGAGTCTCTTTTTGCGGGACGTGCTTCATCGAGGAGGCAGACTTCACTCAGGTATGTACCTGATATAGGAGGTAGCATAGGCTACATAATACATGTAGCTGAGCAAATCTTACACTTCAAGTTCACACCCTGCTGCCCGAGTGTAGACCCAATTCGAAGAACATAGGTACCTACACATTGGGGTGGACATGGCAGGGTATATATGTACCTGATATACACCGGAAACCAAATACGGGAGTAGGTACATACCGGTATCATGTATGTGTTGATGGATTGAGCGAGTTGATTAGCAAGAGATGCCGGTTGCCGGTTGCCGGCGTGTCCCTCTCGGGTCTCCTGCAAATATGATTATAATTATTATATTATTATTAGGTATTATTAGATTACCGAGAGTGGCCCGCTTGACGCGGCGGGAGAAAAGGAAAGGAAGGGAATGGAAGGGAACTTGCAATTTACCGTTGTACGGACCGTAAACCTTGAAGTCATCAGTGTTTGTGCACTACAGGTACATACCTGTACGGCTGTACCTCTGTTCCACTGCATCCCGCCCACTCACTCTCCCAATAACACACGCGGCTACTGATTCTTGACACAGCTGTGAAGCAAAGCATACCGACAGCAGGCCAGGCCAGGCCAGGCTGCAACCGAAAACGAAAACGAGAAAAATGGCGCTACAAACACCGCGCAGTGGTCTGCAGCGACCTTCGATAGGGACCGCGTCTTCGCCCTCGTTGCGCGCGTCCGCCACTGCCGCCTCGCGCAAGGCCAGCTACCAGGCGCTAACGGGCCAGAAGAGCACCAACAATAACAACAACAACAACAACAACACCACTCCGGTCAGGATGGATGCAGAGAGCTTGGAAGTGGGTGACACGGTCAACGTGCCTGGCGACATGTATGGCGTCGTCAAGTACGTTGGCGGTGTCAGAGGCAAGAACGGACACTTTGTAGGCGTCGAGCTGGACAGGGAGTTTGCTGCTAGAGGGAAGAATGATGGCGACGTGGATGGGTACGCTACGTCCATGCTGGCAGTGGGTGGGGAGCCCGTCCGCTGATGTGTGATGCAGGTTTTCATACTTCAACACCACTATACCCGGCGCAGGCATCTTCCTGCCCATACACCGCGCTGAGAAGCGACATTCACCTGCGATATCCCTAGACTCTTTCCCCGCGACACCGGGGACACCGTCATACAGCACTGGGCTCAATGGGACTAGGCCCGGCGGCGCTCTGAAGTTTTCACAATCGGTAGGGGGACATGGCGCCAGATCACAGAGTCCACAGCTCAAGCCCCGAAGACCATCACTTCCACGTCCTGAATCACCGCTGAGGAGGCAGACGCCCAATCTCCAGCCCACTCCTGCTCGCAACCCCCTGGCCAATAGTGGTCGGGGGACCCGATCTGCAACGACACCGAGTAGGCCCAATCTGAAGACTTCCACCTCTGGACGTGCCTCGAACGCTGCGCCGACGCCTCGACCGTACTCGCGCGCCGGCTCGCGGCTGGGCTACAGACCAGATGATATACAAGAGGAAAGAACGCCAGCAGGACTTGCCAAATCGGCAGACAGGAGAAATGGCAGTCAAGGCTCGGTCAAGTCTTTCTCGCAGCCTTTGCGGTCCCAATCACGTATGGGCAGCGGTAGTGGCGTGTCGGACGAAGAAGTGCTCAAGTTGCGCGCCGAGCTTGCTGAGCGCGACAAGAGGCTCGCAGAACAAGCGGCAAACCTCTCGGATATGGAGGCCAGCGTGAAGGAGCTTTCTGCTCTGCTTCCCAACGAAGGACAACTATCCCGGGGACCACCTTTCATGCGTGACGAAGACGATGCCAATACGTCGCAGCTGAGGCAAATGCTGAGGGAGAAGAATGAAAAGATCCAGATATTGACTGCAGAGTTTGATGCGCATCGGGCGGACTTCCGAAGCACATTGGACTCGTTGGAGATGGCCAGCTCGGAAACGGAGCGCGTGTATGAAGAGCAAAAACAGGATCTCATTGCGCAAGTGCACGAGCTATCGGAACGTCTGGGCGAGCTGGAGGAGTTGAACCAGAATAAGAAGGAGTTCGACGACGTGGCCACGCAGCTTAAGCAGCTGGAGGACTTTGTTCAGGAACTCGAAGAAGGGCTGGAGGATGCGAGGCGAGGCGAGGCTGAAGCAAGAGGCGAAGTCGAGTTTCTGCGCGGCGAGGTGGAAAGAGGTCGGTCAGAGCTGAAACGGGAAAGGGAAAAGGCGGCGTCTGTCATGGCTTCGAATGGTGGAGGCACCTCGCCGAAAGAGCTCGAGCAGAGGGAGGATGAGATTCGAGGGTTGAAAGCAATCATACACTCCTTCTCCACGAGTCCGGCTAGTGGGGACACTCCGAACGGCGCCGCCCTGGACGACATGGACAAGCTCAAATCGGCACTTGAAGATAGTCAAAAGGAGAAGGAAGGCCTGGAGCACGAGCTCGAGCAGCTCCGCAGAGACTATGCCCTGAGCAACGGGCACCACGCCCGTAACGAGAGCGAGCTGACCGCAACACCTGTTCAGCCCACGCCCACACGAGCACGATCGGACACGATCAAGCAAACGTTTGCAGAGCATGCACGCCGCACCGGTGGCGTTGCAAACGGGACGACGGGCGACGATAGCGGGAGTAAGCCTTCCGACTCTTCTCTTCGCTCGGCACTCTTTTGCGAAATGTGCGAATCTGCCGACCACGATACGTTGGACTGCAATCAATTCCAGAGCAATCACGAGTCAGTCGATGCATCTGGTGCAGACACCCGTGACGATTTCAAGCATGCGCGCAACTTGTCCGCTGCGCCGGCACCTTTGGTCCTCGGAGGATTGCTCAAGGGATCCAATAAAGACAAATTGGATCCGCTAGCAGAGAATGTGTCTCCGGTGGATTCCAAGGGCCACGGCAGCGAGGTTGCTGTTGGAGCGAAGAAGGACGAAGAGGAGGAAAAGTGGTGTGCGCTGTGTGAGAAGGACGGACATTTGGCATATGAAT
This sequence comes from Sphaerulina populicola P02.02b, assembly GCA_000291705.1. Classification (NCBI taxonomy): domain Eukaryota; kingdom Fungi; phylum Ascomycota; class Dothideomycetes; order Mycosphaerellales; family Mycosphaerellaceae; genus Sphaerulina; species Sphaerulina populicola. The sequence goes on from JH792530.1 coordinate 77,553, forward strand.
GTCCGGATGAACAGTATTAGACGACGTTGCTGTATTCTTGTTGTTGTTATTATTAATGATAATTATAATAATAATGACGAAAAGCATTCGTGGTCGTCGTGGATTTGATCTTGTGGGAGCGTTCAACAAATGCCAGCCTGGAGCGTTTCTTTGGCGAGGAGTCCTGAAGGCTCTTTCTTTGTGGTGGTGCTTCTTCTTCTTCTTCTTGTGCCTCTTGCTGAGAGAGAGAGGGGAGAGAGAGAGAGAGAGAGAAAGATAGTTTTGAGGGTTGGCAGAGTATATATATATATATACTCCATGTAACAACATACATTAAGTGATAAATAGTCACTGTATAATAGTTCAGTAATAATGACTACCTTCTCCTACTTTCTCTGTCGTGATTATTGGTTACCTTGGCTTTTGAGGATTAAAAGAAGAAAAAGAAGAAGAAGAAGAAGAAGAAGAATCACACCTTCTTCCCCATCTTCAACAAATCCGCCACTTTCGGCGGCAACACCATCGCACTCCGATCATTCCTCTTCCAAAACTCCACCAACACGTCGGCCGTTTTGGCAGGAACATCTTCGTGGACAAAATGTCCTGCTTCGGGAATCACGACCAATTGAAATTTGCCTTGCATTTGTCCAATCATGAGCGGTTTGTCGAGACGGTCGGTGCCGGCGAGAATCAGGAGTTTGGCTCCGCGGCCCGCGAGAAATTTGTGAGAGAGGCCTTGGAACCATTCTTGCCACCAGGCTTGGGTGGAGGAGAGATTGGTTTTCCAGACGAGGAGATTGTTTCTGTCATCTTCATCTTCATCATCATCATCATCGTCATGATTTGGGATGAGGAGAGATGGAACCGAGGCTTTTGCGCTGCGGGCATCGCGAATGGTGCGCGAACGGATATGCCAGGTGATGGCTTCTTCCATGTTGCGGAAGGTGGCGGGGCGCGAGGCGATGTAGGTGGTCATGTGTGAGAGGGCTTCGATGGCGGAGCCTTCGACGACGTCCAAGACGCAGTAGCCGACGAGATTGGACATGAATAGTTTGAAATGCGTGTTGGCAATCGTGGTGACGACGGCGCCGCCCAGGCTGTGGCCGACGAGGACGGCGGGTGGGATGCTGGGCCACTGTTGTTGCTGGGATGTCAGGGAGATCAAGGCCACGGCGTCTTCGACCAGAGCAGCGAGGGAAAAGTCGAGAAGTTCGGTTTCTGTTCTGATGTCGGTGACGACCGAGCCGTGACCGCGAGCGGAGAGGGAGAGGATGCCGGCTGCGGGGAGTCTCTGGCGCAGGCTCTCGGCGAACATGGCAAAGGACATTGCTGATGCGCCGGCACCATGATGGCAGATGAACAGCGGCCCCTTTTTGGTGTCGGTCGGGGGAGTGAGGTAGGCATGATATCTCGCGCGCGTCGTCTCTGTCTGGTGCTCGAGGTACAGTTCTTGCTGGAAATACTTGGTCCAGTGTATGGTTGGAGCAGCTTGTTCTCGTGAAGAAGGCCGGACAGTTGCAGCACTGGCGGTAGACGAAGCGGATGAGTCTGATGCACTGTCTTCGGACATGTTGACCCTACATGTCTCTGTTGCGGTATGGCTTGGCATCCATGTTCTTGGACAGTTACATGTTCACTCATGACTCGCGCATCCTTCTACTAGGTACATGCAGGTAGAGTTCCAGTGAGAGTTGGAGCTCGTGCCACAACACAAAGCCACAGACAGGCAAGATGACGTACAAGTCCTTGATCATCTCACTCACTCACTCTCACCTCACTTGCCTCCTACACTCACTCACTCACTCACTCTCACTCTCTCTCACTCTCTCTTCCCCCTCCCCCCCTTCTCCCTCTCACTCACTCTCTCTCACTCACTCTCACTCACTCACTCACATACACCTCTCCCTCTCCCTCTCCCTCTCCCTCTCCCTCTCCCACACCAATGTCGCTGTGGGGAACAAAGAAAAAAGACGACGGCGACGACCACCACCACCAACAGAGCAGTCACTCGGCCAGTGGGCGCGACTTCGACGAGGACGGCGACGGCGGCAGGATGAGGGAAGAAGCCACGGAAAGAGATCGGCTGCTGCCAGCGGACCACAGACGTCCTCCACACTCCGATGGCTATCTGGATCCTGACGATCCAGCTGTAAGTGCTGCTGCAATGCCGATGCTATGCCCGCTGGACTGGGGCTACTGGGCTGGGCTGGGCTGGGCTGGCTACATGTACGTGATGGCTCTGCTAACTGCTCCAGGTCTCCCCCTACAACCTATGGACTGTCCGTTTCATGAGATATCTCACCGTCCTCTTTCTGGTGCTCACATTTTTATGGTGGGTGCTGCTGCTCGTTAGCACCTTCGTGTCGCCGCCCGGTCTGCACACGAGAGGTTCCGGCTTTTTCGACTTCTCCTACACCACTCTGGCTGCCAGCATCCTCCTCAACTCCCTCCTGTTCTTCTCCGCCCCCAGTCTGTCAATGCGAGTCACTCAGGCCGTGCTCGGACTGGTCTTGCTGGTGAACCTCATCATTATTGTCTCCGTCCCCAGATTGCGCGGCGAAGAGGGCGCTCCAGGAATTGCTAGTGTCACATGGGTGACGCTCATGGCAGTGTGGTGTATCTCGACGGACCGCGTCGTCGCATGGGCCAAACGCGAGGAGGAAGAGCGTCTCACCGGTCGTGCGGAGACCAGACGAACACTGCAGGAGTGGCTCTCCGTCTTCGTATCAACCACCATCCTCGTCGTATTTGTCCTCATCGCCATCCTAATGTTGGCCACTCTGATCATCCGCAGCCTGGACGCCGGTCTGGCCTACGACGGCGATCGTGTTCGTGTCGACGACGGCAAATACGAGGTCCACTTTGCTTGTGTTGGTAACAAGACCACAGATAAGAAGGGCAACAGCTCCCCCACAATCCTGCTCGAGTCGGGCGAGGATCCTGTCGAGTATGATTTCGAGCATTGGGCATACAATGCCTACCAGAATGGCACCATCGATCGCTACTGCTACTGGGATCGCCCCGGATACGCTTGGTCTGACAATGCGCCCTCGCCGCACAGCGCTGGTATGTCTGCAGACAACCTCGCAGAGGCGCTGGCGATTCAAGGGGAAGAAGGCCCATGGATTTTGGTGTCCTCGGGCTACGGCAGCATCGTCTCTCGCATTTTCAGCGCCAGGAACTTCCGCGAAGTGGTCGGCATCATGATGATTGATCCTCTGCACGAGGACTTTCTGGCACAGCTCGCATCTCCCACTCGCGGCTTCCAGATTTGGGGCTGGGGCGTCATCAGCCCGCTCGGCATTCGACGCATCATCGGTGCCATTTTCAGTGGACAGACTCGCGATGACCGTGTGTATGGCAAGCAGGCCTTTAGCGGTGGCAAGTTCATCAAGGCCAAGCTCCAGGAGAACCTCGTGGCCAACTCCTTTTCGCGACAAGAGATCTCGTCCGCTCGGACGATTCAGGCAGAGGATACACCGCTGGTGGTCATCTCGTCGGGCATCCGTGTCCGCACTGATGAGAAATGGGCGGACAAGCAGCGCGATCTCACCAACATTACTGGCAAGCTTCTCGCGTGGGACGTTGTCAACAAGGCACCTCACTACGTGTGGCACACCAAGGATGGTCGCGATGTCATGGAGAAGCGTCTGGGCGAACTGGTCCAGGACCACTACAAGCCTCGCAAGGATCACCCGACGCTCGACTACACCATGGTCGACAAGTTCCGCCACGAGCGCGAGCTGTAAACAAACACCTGGGAAGCACTGAGTGCATCGACCGCACGTAGCATGATTTCTATGAGTGATGATTCTTGGCAATAGGGCGGTACATGTGTGCAAAGGCGTTGGGGACCAAATTCGAAAGCTCGGGACCACAGAACGGAGCAGCAGATTGTAGTACCAATAGTCTGAATAGGTAGTGTCTAAATTGTACTATGTACCTAGGTAATTATTATTCTTTTTCCAGGATATTCGTATACATGTACCTTGCCCATCTGCCTGCCCGGACTCTTTTCTTTTTTTCTTTCTTTTCTTTTTCTTCTTTTTCCATTTTTTTCCAATTTCGAGATTTCTAGAAAATCACATCCGCCACCCCATGTACCATCCTCTGATGGTCTGCCAAATCATGTATGCCCGCATATCGAAAAGCACACGCTAGACATTCCGTCGTTGAAGAAAAAATTCCGGAAAAGGAATTGCAGAAGGGTGGTGGTGTGGGTGCGGAGCTCATTTTGTGGATTTTGAATTGTGATTGTGATTGTTCTTGTTCTTGTTCTTGTTCGGATGAGGATGAGGAAGAGGAAGAGGAAGAGGATGAGTATGAGGAAGAGGTTGTTGTTGTTGTTGTTGTTGAGGACAATTGTCTTGAAGTGGAAGGTGAAGTCGAAGTGGAAGTGGAAGGTGAGGTGGAGATGTTGGATGCTATACTGGCTTTTGGGAATTGGTCGTCGTAGTAGTGAGAAGAAGAAGAAGAAGAAGAAGAAGAAAGAGGCTTCTTCGAGGCTTGTGTCTGCGATGATTGACCGGATCTGGCGTTGGTGTCGAGATGTAATAAATGTGGTGAAAGTGTGAGAGTGTAGATGTCTGCGCTACGTTCTCTGTCTTCTTCTGCATAGTCGAGCTCGGAGTAGTATCGTGTCAACCAGTCTATGCTTGATAGATTATCAAAGCTGTTCATTGTCGTCGATTTGGGGCCCTTTTTCTTTTTTCTTTCTTCTTTTTCTTTTTCTCTTTTGGAGAGCGCTCGATGCAAAATGGTGTCTGAACTTCTCTGGGTCCTAAGAACGTCTTTGACACACTGTAGTCTGTAGTCGACAGTAGATGGGTGGATCGCCAGCCAGAGTCGCAGGCGGCGGGCTGGTCTCTGTCTAGTCGAATTGTTGTCTGTCATGCGAAAAACACACCCAGAAAACTCTCCATCTTCTTCTCCACACTTTCTCCATACCCGTCAGCCACTAGGAGGTAGGAGGTACCTCGTGCAAAACCGTCTAGCAGAAGCTTACCCTATTACATGTTAGTTGTTCCCATAATGAGGCTGTTTCAGTGAGCGGAGACTCGTGGTGATAAGAATTACAAGAAACACGGAGTAAAACGTCTTCTTTCTCCGCAGTGGATATTCCGTAAAAGAGATATCACTACCTAAGGTACCTACCAACCGTTATACAAGAATGAGGGCTCGATTCGGCTCGCCGTTGTGATTGAGTTGGCTCCAAGTCAAACCTCGCAGTTGGAGGGTAGAACTAAGAGGTAGTGAGACCTTCTTGTTGGTCATACCTCCTACCTACTAGTTACCGCTGCCAGGACATCACGTCCATCACATCTCGAAACAGCCGTTAGAGCCATGTTTGAGAGAGACCGGACTCTTTGCCGTTCTGTAGTAGAAGTTTGGTATGGATGATGATACCTCCAGGACTCCCGTCTTCTCTTCGTACTTGCTTAGTAATCTTGCTAGACGGCTTCCATAAATACACTATACCAGGATCATTAGAGGTGAACAGCGAGATACATGTACCCTAACAACATCTTCGTGGTTTCCGCCCGGATTTCGCCTCTTCGTCGTTTTTACGAGGATACCTATGTAGGGCTGGCTTCATCTCAGACGTACCTAATACTCTACCTATCTAGGTCGGTAGGCTGATAGTATAGAAGTACATTCATACCTACGAGTCATATATTTTCTGCTGAGGACATACCTCTTTTTCATACAAGAGGACCGGCGGCGTGTCCTTTTCGGCCTGATACAGTGGCGTCCACTTCACACAGGCGCCAGCTTTTCGATGTAAGAAACTCTCGCCCGCACAAACAGGCACATGTCCGAGACCAGGTACCTAGTTATACTATGTACTGACACTCCGAAATTCGCAGGTCATGAGCATGGTGGACTGGCTGGATGGGAAAATTGACCGGAAGCAGTTTGTGGCTCAAGTGACTATATATAGTCGACTGATCTAGAGCAGAGGCATAGGTATCTATCGGTGACAGGTCGCAGTTCGAAACGCTGCCTATCGACAGTTACATCGAGGATAGGTGAGTCTGGGGGTGTGTGTGTCGTGGTCTTTGGGATCTGCGAGGCTGACAGGATCAGGAACTTGATGAGCATACCGCGGACGAGTCTTGAGTACCCCGAGTGGACGAAGGAAGGACTTGCCGAGATGTAGCACC
>JH792530.1:84041-116047 GCA_000291705.1 Sphaerulina populicola P02.02b
CCTCCCCCCTACAAGAGAGCCCCGAGAGCCATGTCACGAGCAAGCGAGAAGGCGCAGCCAGCGTACCACTGCACAACCTCATGTTTGGATAGGTTTTCAGCGCCAAGCCAGCCACGTTGTATGACGGGGGCTGTACTGGACGAGTCGAAGTCCAGAGAGTTCGTGGGGGGTTTCCTTTTCTCACAGTTGCGAGTGGCGATGGGCGGATGACGACAACAAGTCGAGAGAGTCATCAGAGCAGAAGGCTCAATTGCTGCATTCTCTGCTGCCACCAGCTGGTCGATCAAGTGATGCATTTTGATGCTGATACATGGCGAGGTCAAGCGCCTCGCCTGCAAGCATGGCTGAAGCAGACGAGCTGAGCACCAACCTCAGCCGAACAAGTACATAACCTCGTTGGCGTCGAGGTGTATCATGTCGTTCTGTTATCGAGATGGTCATATTGTCAATATTGTGACGAGAGGGTCATCATGGTCGGCGTTGGCCAGACCGACACCCAACACCATTGGACTCTAAACAGCAGGGATATTGGTCTCGTCTCGTCCCGGGCCGAAGCCACGGAACGGCGGTCAGTGGACGTCCCCACCTACAGTACCGCATCTTCTTCCAGCCGCTGAAGTCTGAACTTTCTCCATATTCACTGACTTTTACTCACTCAACCTGCGCATTCTGCTCTGGCACTGCCGACAGCATCACTGTCCTCATGTCGAATACTGTGATTAGCTGACTCGAGGGTGCCGTTGTGCCCACACATAGCGTCGTCAAGGGTCAGATCCAGTTGGATCATCAGAAAGCACACGCGCACACCTACTGGAAACGGCAATGGAGGGCTCTCCCGCGCCAGCACTCATGGCGCTACGAGAGCAGTTTGGCGACCGCAAGCCCCCTGATATTACTCGAAAGATCACCGCGTGCGTGGCCTGCAGGAAGCAGAAGATCAAGTGTAACATGAGAGGAGACGGCCAGCCACCTTGTGTACGTTGCAAAAAGCGAGGCTTGTCGTGCACAGTGAACCGCAGTCTGCAGATGATCTTGGAGAGTGATGCCACGTGGAAGGAGGTGATGGAACGCAAAATCCGAGTCCTGGAATCTGCGCTCAGCACCGTGGGAAGTCATATAAATTTGCCCAACCTTCTCGAGAACGCGTTAGACGAGGACGAAGATCTGGCAGTGGCAGAAGCTCCATCATCTAGCGGCCCGACTCCCACGAGAGCACTGCAAGCTCACGCTTCACCAAACACCGAAAAACATACCCCCCACGACTACGACGTGGTGATGGATCCTGACGCAGGCCCTGCTGCTATACCGGGTTCCATCATTTCGCCCATTGTCACCATTCCTGGTCTGGAACAGAACCGTTCGGAGCAGGACATCATCAATCGCAAAATTATTGGCGAGAAGCAAGCACAAGCGTACCTCGATATTTACCAGAACCGTCTGGACCATTTCGTTTACCGCATCATCGGGGATCGCAAGACCTTGAGTGAGGTGAGAGCAGACTCGCCTCTTTTGCTGGCTGCCATTTGCACAGTCGGAGCACTGCATCTGGCCACTCCCGATTTCGAAAAGTGCTACCAAGAGTTCGTCGCAATCGCAGCAGCGCAGACGTTCTCGAGGCGAAATACAGTAGACGATATCAGGGGACTGTGTATTGGCGCATTTTGGCTCAGTGGCATTTCATGGACCTGCATTGGAGCAGCAGTCCGAATATCGACAGAAATCCAGTTGCACAGAAGCATTTTCAGGGCTTTGCAGGGCGAGAGAAGCCATTACCTTCGCACTAGATTGTATTACCTTGTCTTCATCTGCGACCACCATTTTTCCGTCGCGTACGGAAGGCCACCCATGACACGACAGGACGATTCGATTCGAGCCATACTTCAGTTTCTGGAAACTGAACATGCCGTGGAAGATGATCTGCGCCTGGCATCACAAGTACAGTTTTGGTCGGTGGGTAGCGATATATATCAGATGTTCGGCGTTGATGTGGAAAGACCCCTGGAGCTGAGCTCTATTGATCCCATCAGAAGGTTCTCGATCAGCCTGGATAGAATCAGAATTGACTGGGTACAGCGTCTACACGCAAATCGCTATGTCGGCAACTACCCAGCCAAAGGGGTAACGATGCACTACCATTTCGCAAGGTTGTATTTGTTTTCGATGGCGTTTCGGGGCATTGGCAAGCCAGAATTCCGGGCCCCAAATGTCGCTCTCGAGATTGACGGGCTTGCAAATCAAGCATTGCTTTCTGCGACGGCCATTCTGAGCGCTGTACGAGATGACGAGGAGATTCAAGGACATCTCAACGGCCTTCCCACCTATTTCGATGTCATGATTGCTTTTGCAGTCGTTTTCGTGCTGAAAGTGTCCACGAAATATGCCGGGTCTCTCCGCGTTGACACGACAGAGATTCGAGGACTGGTTACAGACTTGATTGCCGTGCTGAAGAAGATCACCAAGCGAATGCACCCACGCCACTTGCTGGTGTCGGTGGCGAATGGCGCAGAGACGCTATTGGGAAAGACGTCTATGCAGGAAGCTACCGGCTCGGTCCCTGCTAACGCTCATGTGACCATGGCACAGCCAACGTTCGACCAGAGCCTGTTCGACATGTCGGCGAATTGGGATGGTGCCACTATGGACAATTTCTTCATGGGAGAGTTCGACTTCTTGGGTGACCAGTCCATGAACACCTATCAGCCAGATCTGCTGAATTATGGTAATTTGGGACCCATGCAGTGATTGGAGTCGATACCTATTCGACTGGAGGGGCGTCATGTGCGGAGCAGCGTTTCTGTATTCTTGGCGGAATTGGGACCAGAGGCTCTCATGGTAGGCATGTTATGAAGTCGTCATAGTCGCAGATGGCGAGTGGTGCCTTGGCGCCGCAGTGCGTTCATCGGTTTTCTGCGTTGCCTCGCATTGCTCTCCTTGGAAGAGCTAGCTAAATTTGTCGTCTCGACACTCGGATGAAGCTGAGCGAAGAGGTGGAGGTGGAGGTGGAGGTGGTGGTGGTGGTGGTGTATACAAAGAGCACCTGGTGAGAAGTGGAATGAGAAATATAGGAAGGAGTACAGCTGCGGGATGAAGGCCGTTCCGAGTTTCCTCCCGGGCACCGATCCACTGGGCGCGGGAAAGTATCGGCTACGTCGCCGACCAGGCTGGACTTCACACCGGCAAAACCTAAGTCATGCGTACAACAGTGCACGCAAACCGGAGAGCGCCAAGGGTCGACGTTTCTGTCAAAATTCCCGCCGAGGTACAGTAGACTGAAACATTTCCACCGCGTCCCCAGAAAACAAGCTCCTGAACCAAGATTTTCTTGCGCTGTTGGCCCCACAACTATCGACCGATAAGCTTTTGCAATTTCCATTTCCATCTCTGGCTCTGGCCTTGTTTTCTGGGGTCTTTCATCGAGCCAGGCTTACCTTACCTCCTACTGGTACACTCTTTAAATTGTCCGAGTTCCCGTTTTGCGACGGCGACGACGACGACGACAACGACAACAACGACAACAACGACACCGACAACAACGACAACGACAACAACGACAACAACAGCAGCAGCAGCAGCAGCAGCAGCAGCGGCGGCGCAGTTCATCAAAAACCGAATGGCGCAACACGGCGAGTCTCGCGACTACTACGAGCAGCAAGCGCCGGCGCAGGGCTTTACGCAGCAGCCTCCGAAATATGATCAAAGCTATGGCATGCAGCAGCAGCAGCAGCAGAATTGGGGGGAATACGGTGGAGTCAATAATTACGGCGCGCCCAATAATGCTGCCTATGAAGGAGGCAAGCCTTTTGAGCAGCAGTTCAAAGTCGAACGACCGAAATGGAACGATGTGAGTGTTGCGCGTCGGATGTGGAATTGCATGTGCGTACTAGTACGGTACGGTGGTGGTAGAAAATGGGTAGTTCGGAGGTTACCTGGGACCTAGGTACCTTACAGGTACATGTACGCGACGCGACGGGAGATGCTGACCAAATTGTGGTAGACCTGGGCGGGAATTCTCCTCATCCTAGTCTTTGGAGGATTCGTTGCCATTTCTGCATATACTCTGCGCGCATATGCCAGCCATAGCAGCTTCACGAATGGCGGCTTCTCCGGCTCTACCAACGACTTTTCTCTCAATGGCGACACGCTGGTCCTGTTTGCATTTGTCCTGGTCACGGCCTTGGTGCTCGGATATGGCTACGTCTCGCTGGCCCGCATCTTTACCAAGCAGTTCATCTGGGTGTCGGGTATCCTGAACATTGTCATGAGCTTCGCCACTGCCATCTACTACTTCTACCGGAAGTCGTGGGCGGGCGGCGCCATCTGGTTACTGATTGCCGTGTTCAGCGTCTTTTGTTTCATCAGCTGGATCAAACGAATTCCCTTTTCCGTCCTCCTGTTCCAGACTACCGTAGACGTGTCGCGCAAACATGGGCATGTCTACTTGGTGTCCTTTCTGGGTGGCATCGCTGCAGCACTCTTCGCTGCGTGGTTCGCTGCGACTCTGGTGGCCATCTATGTTCGATTTCAGCCTAGCGATAACAATCCGGCTTGCAGCACCGGTGGAACCTGCAGTCGCGCCACGGTCATCGGTCTGGTTGTCTACGTGACCTTTGCCGGGTACTGGATCACAGAGTTCCTCAAGAATGTGATTCACACTACCATCTCGGGCGTGTATGGCAGTTGGTATTTCGCGCCCAACAACCCATCCAAGGGCGCCACTCGAGGAGCAGCGCGCAGAGCCTTGACGTACAGCTTTGGTTCCATCGCTCTCGGCAGTCTTCTCGTCGCCATTCTGGACTTTCTGCGCTTCGCTTGCTCGGCCGCGCGCAACCAGGCTGGAGGATCGGGAAATATGGTCGCAGATATCTTCCTCTGCTTTCTGCAGTGTATCCTCGGGCTGGTGCAATGGGCTCTAGAGTTCATCAACCGATATGCTTTCAGCTACATCTCCCTCTATGGCAAGGCATACTTTGCTAGTGCCAAAGAAACCTGGCGCATGATCAAGGACCGTGGCATCGATGCGTTGATTAACGAATGCCTGGTGGGTCCCGTCTTGTCGATGGGCTGCCTGTTCGTTGGTGTCACCTGTGCCTTGGTCGCCTATATATATCTGGATGTCACGGACCCTGCGTACAACTCGGGCGGCGCCTTCACCGCCGTCATTGTGCTCTACGCATTTTTGATCGGTCTCCAAGTGACCGGGTGCTTCGTGGTCCCGCTGAACAGTGGTGTCGACACCATCTTTGTCGCGGCTGCGTGGGATCCACAAGTGTTGATTCAACAGCATGGAGAACTGTATCAGCGCATGATTGCAGTGTATCCACACGTGCAGGCAAGTTGTGCACCTCCATCAAAACACGTGGTCGACGCTAACGATTGGTAGCAAGCAATACACGCCTGATTACCATTTCCCCAGGGGCTGAGTCGCTGACACTGACAGCACCCTTGTATACCTACCTTACTGTTAATATTTCATTCTACTTTCAGTTTCTCCAGTTCCCTTCTGATCTCCACGCCTCTGTGGGATACTGTGTTTCAACCGGTATCTAGAAAGGTGGCGTGGGAATGTCCTTTTACCTCCTAGGAGGCTGTAATATATTGGCTGGGCTACCCCTCTATTCGCTTCCGATCTACGGAGGTAATAGATACCCGCAGCACGGGGGAGGGGGAGCGGGAGGGGGAGGGGGAGGGAAAAGACGGAGGGAAGTTCCAGGGTCGTCTTCCCCCGACGTCATGCCGTGAACCACAAGATCAAGGTCGGAGGTAGGAGGAGAGAAGGTACATGTACCTCCTACCTTGATACCTGGGCCATCGGACTTTCTAGATGTTGCGAGAGTGTGAACAGACGGAAAAGCATGCAGGTTCAGATCACCAGCCCAGGCTCTCACCTTCCTTCCCATCACGGCTTTAAGTCTCATTCTCCTCCTCCCTCCAACTTCCCACTTCTCCTTCCAACTTCTCCTCCTCTTCCACCACCTCATCCTCCTCCTCCTCCTCACCCAACACAAACCAACCACTCTCCCCCTCCAGCCATCATCGCACCACTTCCCACCATTCCGCCATCAACCACAGCACAAGCACAAGCACGAGCTCAGCTCACTGCTAGGTAAGCTCGCTACACCTCCTGTCCACATGATACCTACCACCTAGGTGCCGTGCCGTACCCACTCTCCTCCTCCTCCTCATCTCCGAACACGTCCAAAGCACCTGGACTCCATCGCGAACCTCTCGCTGGAACGACCGCCACCATCTCTTTCACACCTCATTCGTCATCTGACAGTCGCTCACAGCCACGTACATCGTCCACACGCACACTCGACCGTCAACATGGGGCTCAAGGGAGTTCACTTCGGTGGCGGCAACATCGGTCGTGGCTTCGTCGCCGAGTTCCTGCACAACTCGGGCTACGAGGTCGTCTTCGTGGACGTCATGGACACCATCATTGAGCAACTACAGAAAACGAAGAGCTATGAGGTGACGGAGATTGGCCCAGACGGCGAGCACAAGTTCACTATTGACAACTACCGGGCAATCAACTCCAAGTACGAGCTGGAGAAGGTCGTTGAAGAGATTGCTACTGCCGACGTCGTCACATGTGCTGTTGGTCCCAACGTCCTTAAGTTCATCGCAGACCCCATTGCCAAGGGTATCGAGGCTCGCAAAGCAGACAGCCCACTCGCCGTCATTGCCTGTGAGAACGCTATTGGTGCCACAGACACGCTTCGTGGCTTCATTGAGCAGAAGCTCTCGCCCGAAACGCTCGAGAACATTGCCCCCAAGGCAGCGTTCGCAAACTCGGCTATTGATCGTATTGTACCGATTCAGGACGAAGGCGCAGGACTGAACGTCAAGATTGAGAAGTTCTACGAGTGGTGCGTCGAGGAGAAGCCATTCAATGGAAAACCACCGGCGATTAAGGGTGTTCACTTCGTGGAAGACCTGGAGCCATACATTGAGCGTAAGCTCTTCACCGTCAACACGAGTCATGCCACAGCCGCCTACTACGGCTATCAGGCTGGCAAGCAGTACATCCACGAGGTTCTCGAGGACAAGAAGCTGCACGACATTGTCCAGGGTGTCCTCGAGGAGACTGCACACCTGATTTGCACCAAGCACAACCACATCAGCAAGGAGGAGCAGGACGACTACGTCCAAAATATCGTGAGTCACAGCACACCTGATCTCCGCGTGAATGCCATGATGCACTAGAATACCGTGCGCTCGAACACGGCGGACCTTCAGGAAACTCGTGCTGACTTTGGAGCAACTAGGTCAAGCGCATCTCGAACCCCGTCCTCAAGGACAACGTCGAACGTGTCGGTCGGGCACCTCTCCGCAAGCTCTCGCGCAAGGAACGCTTCATCGGTCCCGCTGCCCACCTTGCTGAGGCCGACGAAAAGGTCGATAACCTGCTTGGTGCTATTGAGCAGGCACTCCGCTTTCAGAACGTGAAGGGCGACGACGAATCGGTCGAGCTGGCCAAGATCATGAAGGAGAACGATGCGAGAGCGGTGACCATCAAGCTGACTGGTCTCGATGAGAGCCACCCTCTCTTTTCCAGGGTAGAGGCATGCGTCAAGAAGGTTCAAACTGGTTAGGTGAGTAAGCAATCTCAATGCCCCTATCCCACAGGTAGTGGTAATTGGTGCATACGAGTACTGATGTGGACGACTAGCAGCCGCCGAATCGAGCGCATGTGTACGAGACCCGGAACACGCACCGGTTACTTCAGGACCTGATGCGGACAGACACTTCCGACTCATCGGCAGCTTCCACCCCAAAGGCACTTGTGGAGGAGGAGGAGGAGGACGATGATGATGATGATGATGATGAGATATGAGAGCATGACATTGAGATACCAAAAGCGCGTAGTAGCCAGCGTCGATAATAGCAGCCCGCGGCAAACACAATGATGAGATGAGTCTCACTTCCATTTCCATCGAAGAGGTGCATGGCGCATGGCCGGTCAAGCTTTCTTTATACCTGTCGGTCCCGTACCAATCATCTGTGACGTAGGTCCCTACAGAGTTTCCACCCACCAACACCCTAGTGACCCTACTACCTGCTAGCCAGTGCTAGGTACATGTACCCTGTCCTACCGAACTGCCTACCCACTTGCCACTACAATCCCTACATGCACTTGATATGTACACCTTCGACCTCATTACATGCACCTAGCTCTCTCCACGCGCGACCACGAGCCGGTGTCGACGCCGCCTGCTCACCCTCCCACCTTCCATCTCGCCCTTCACACGCCGCATCACACTTCCGCGCACGCAATCGCGCACGCGCACACACACACGCATCGGGCAAGAGAAGGGGGTGGAAGCGCAGACGAAGACGACGACAGTGACGGGAAGAACGAGGACGTCTACGACTACGACGATAACGGCAAGGGCAACGACGACGGCAACGACGAGGACGACGACCAGGACGACGACGAGGAGGCCGGTGCTTACGCCATCCCAGCGCCGGCGCAGAGGAGCGGCAGAATGGCCATCGATCGTATCCCGTGCGTTTTGATAGCTTCGTCCAGAGTGTGCCAGAGGGCAGGCAGGGAAGAGCGTTAGGCTGATATCAAGTTGTTCTCCTCGCAGGTTCCCGGAGACCCATGATCTCGCTCATACAGAGAAGGCTTTCTACCCGGTCGCCATACCAGTGTCGTATGTTCAGTCGACTCCTTCCATCATCTTGCCTGGGATAGGCAGCAGAGAGGGAAAGCGCGCGCTGACGGAGACTTCTACTGCAGACACTGGCAACTGAGACACTACATATCAGCACCCGAGCCCGACCACCTCTACTATGCGAGCGCTCACCATGTCTTCTGCCTCAATACCGCCACGAAGAAGCGAAAACACATTGCTACCCTGCCCTTTGAAGCACGATGCACCGCTTCTGGCCACGGATATGTCTGCGTAGGCGGCGAGGACGAGGGCCACTTTGCCGCTATCAAGCTGAGTGGAGCACTCGACGTCGATTCTGCTCTGCCTCTGTCGAGCCTCGGACACAATGTATCTCGCCGAGCGCCTACGGTCAAGGTGGAGCGGATTGGGGAGGAAATAGTAAATTCCATTTCGATTCACCGCATCCAGGACGAGGATGCGCACCTCGACGACATTGTGGCCGTGCTCACGAACAACGATCGAACGGTGAGAATATACAGTCTGCCTTCAGGCCATGAAACGAAATGCAAGAACATTCCGTTTGCTGTGAATCATGCGACCATCTCACCGGACGGGCAAATCCTAGTGGCCGTGGGAGATTACAACCAGGCACATTTCTACAGGCGGCGAATCATGGATGACCCCCCGCAAATACCGAAGCCGCACAATCGACTCACGAGCACGAGCATTGACTGGAAACGAATGTGCAAGGTGACCTTGCACGTCAGCGCGCCAGAGATGACTGTGGGATACTTTACTACCGCGTGGAACTCGAGCGCAAGTTTGGTTGCTGTCGGAAGTGAGGGCGGCTACATCACCATCATCGACCGGCACATGCTGGAAGATGACGAATTTGACGAAGACAATCGGGACGAAGCTGTGGTTGCAGTTGTGCCTGGAAGCCGAGCGGACTTCCCCAGTCCGCATCCAGGAGCCATTAGGAGTATGGTCTTCAGTCCTGACCCTTGGGATCTGTTGATCTGGAGCGAAGATCAGGGGAGGATATGCGTGGGCGATCTGAGAACAGGTCTGGAAAGCCGGCAAATCATTGAGCTCGAGCCCAAGGATGAAGCAATGCAGCGATATGAAATGGAGATTCTCGATCCAGAAGATGCAGCGTTGCCATGTCTTGCACTTCCCACGCACCTAGATGATCTCGAAGCGGATTTGTTGAGGAGTTACCGAGCTCCGCCTAACAATGCGAGCGCTGTCAACTTTGCCACGGAATATATCGAGGCGAGAAGACGACAACGAGAGCATCGACAAGCTCTGGCCGCTGCAAGACAGCAAATCACACAGGCCAATACTCGCGCACGTCTCACCGCGGCTGAGGCGATGGAGAACGATCCACAAGGATTGACGGCACGAGAGCAACAAATCTTGGAAACACTGCGCACAACACGACAACGAGAAGAGGCGCGGTCAAATGGCCAGATACCGAGATCGGTAAATTACACAACACCTGACATGTTCGCACACTCGGGATCATCGGCAAGAAGCGGGAGAGACACTCCTTCCAGTGAGTCGACATCACGACCTATCAGCGAAATTCTGAGCTCAGTGCAAGAAGCCATGCCTGCATTAGAGCGAACACATGCCACGGATTCGCAACCAATGACATCTCACACGGTGGATGACGACGACGACGACTCACTGCCTCCTCTCGCAGCAATGCGAGATGCGCTAGCTGCTTGGAATAGTGGCGGTAGCGACCTGCCGCCTCTGCCACCTGGTACAGTATTGCCTCGGAGTGCAGATCGCACGCGAGCAGCAGCCGGGCTATCAGCAGGCGAGTCGGCCCGGTCTCCAGGCAGGCAGCAAGCTGGATGGCGCGCCGATGGCGTAGTCGAAGGCAACGACGAGAATCCCTGGACAACCATTGAAGAGCACATGGGCCGGGGACCGCTATTTGAGGCTTCGGCGAGGGCTACCGCAACGTCTCCTCTCCCCGCAGAGCGAGACCATGATGCAGAACGAGAGGCACGCCGAGAACGGTACGAGTCCCTACAAAACGACCTCGATATTCAACGTCGAATCGCGGCTTCGGCGGCTAGAAACCGAGAACGATGGCGTGCTTCCCGACTTGCTGGGAGTGGTGTCAGCAGCAGTGCAGCTGCGGAACAACGTGCGTTGACGATGGCTGAAGCTCGTGCTTCACGATCTGCCGCTGCGGCGTACCCTGATGGGTATGAGGGAGTGATTCGGCGGAGTCAAATGAGAAACTGGGGTAATCCTACAGGAAGAGAGATTGGAGTTAGGACTGCTGGTTTGGCCATCAGTCCCGATGGGCACACTCTGTGGGCGGCTTGTGAGGCCGGCATCTTTGAGATTGGAATGAGGACCAAGGGAAGAATGTTTTTGCCTAGTCTGGAAACCAGGTAGCTGCGAGGGCTTCCCCCCCTCCACTTTTCGCGTGCATGTCGATGGGTTTGCAAAAAAAAAGAAAAAGCTCTTTGCAAGGCGATGGGTGATGGATGTAGAATGGGGAAGCATGGCAGGATTGGAGGGGTGCTTTGTGATGATGAATGGGTATGACTTTATGTTGTAATGTGAATATTACGGACGGAGAAATGAACAATCGTCAGGTCGGGATGGATTCATTGGCCGGGCCATTGTGAATCGACCGATACCTTTACATACTTATCAACCTATGTTCCTGCTTATACCTATTTATTATCTGCTTTCTTTCCATTATCCTCCTTTTCGCTTTTTCTTTTTCTTTCCTCGTTCCCCATTTCTCTGTCTATTTTCTTTTTTTCTTTCTCGGCCTCCTTTTTTCCCCCCTTCTCCTTCTCCTCTTGTGAAATTTTACGCATTATCAAAACTCGGAGAGGTTCAGACCTGCTCCCCACCCAACAACAACAACAGTCGTTCAAAATACTTCCTCTCGGCCTTCTGCATCACCTTCCGCATCTCCCCCGCAGCCACTTTTTCCCGTCGATCATACGTGTACAATCCATTCTGCTCCTGCTCAATATCCGTGAATTGCGTCCACACGATACCGCACACGTGTCCTCGCTCGACCGTCGCCATGATCATGTCGTCGATGCGGTGGAGTAAATCTTTCGCGTCGCGCGCTGTGGTGTAGCCCCAGTTGGATTTCCTGGATGCGGAGTCGGCGTTGGTCGAGTGGGAGGGGGAGGGGGAGGAGATGTTGATGCCGCCGAATTCGGTGCAGAGGACTGGGGCGCCGGACGTGTGGCTGGAGCCTGGGTCGAGGAGGCGATGGGAGGGGCCGTAGATGGGATCTGTTGGTTTTGGGAAAGAGGGGGTGGAGGGGAGGTTAGGCTGGATGGATGGAGAGGATAGAGAGCAGGAAGGAGAGGGGAGGAGTGGTGGTAGAAAACTTACTCAAGAACATTGCTCTTCCTCGTCCGATGATTTCTTTCAAGGATTGGCATCGCTCTCGCATCCCGTTGGCATCGGCATAATCGTGAAACGTCGACAGATCGGTCTGGACGTGTTCCCAGCCGCAATTGTCGTTCACTGCCCTGGTGGGGTCGAGGCTCTTCGTTTGGTAGTAGAGACTTCGAATGTGGTTTCGCTGTCGCACGTCTCCTCCTCCCAAGTCATACCCCCAGCTTTCGTTCACAAGGGTCCAAGTGATGATGGAAGGGTGATTGATGTCTCTCCTCATCATCGCCATCCATTCTTGATCGAAGCGTCGCATCATGTCGATGCTGAAGTTGTAGCAACTGGCCATTTCACCCCAGACGAGGAAGCCGAGGCGGTCGGCCCAGTAGAAGAAGCTATAGCATAGGTTTGTTAGCAGGGCATTCGGCGTTTGTTGCCAAAAGGAAGCACTTACACGGGATCTTCTACTTTCTCATGCTTCCGACATCCATTGAATCCCATGGCTTTGCTGAGCTCGATGTCTTTCTTCAGTGCTTCAGATGAAGGAGGCGTCATCAGAGTCTCCGGCCAGTAGCCTTGATCGAGTAAAAGAGCTTGAAACAAAGGGCGACCGTTGAGTGTAAAGGTTCCGTTGCCGTTGTCCCAGCTCAGCGAGCGCATGCCGGTAGTCGTGCGTACCTCGTCGAGCAGTCTGCCAGTAGGATCAAGTATACGAATGCTGATGTCGTAGAGCAAGGGACATTGTGGAGACCAGAGCGCGACGCCGTCTCGCCAGCAGCGCGGATCAGACGGCGGAGCGACTCTGGTGAATTCTGGTGGAAGTACTTGAAAATGTTCAGCGGAAAGGCGCATATTGAGATTCTCGAAGCGTGCAAAATCTTCATCTCGTGGCAGGTCTTTGCGTTCTCTTCCTACCATGACACCTCCAATGCTGCTTTCCACTTCAATGGTCAGAGGCTGGCCCAGTCTTCTTCCAGACGTGCATACGCGTGCGTCTAATACGCCCCGTTCGATATTCGTGGGGTTTAAAATGGTGCCGTAGCTGCCGTCCACAAGACGCGCTGGAGGCACACTCTCGAGCCACACGGATTGCCAAATACCGCTGGACGGTGTGTAGAAGATGCTCTCGGGCTCTGGGCCCCAGTACTGCTTCCCTCGCGGCTGTGTAAGATCTGTGAAAGCTCAGTACTGCAGACTTAGTGAGGCAGGTGTCTCGATCTTCGCGCTCTCGCCGTCTCATGTGCATGAACCGAGAAGGACCTTCTACAGAACATACCATACGCCGAGTCGAAGACTCTGATCGTCAGTCGACTTGCAGTCATAGTAGACGTGGCAAGTGCCTCTGTAAGGTCTACATCGAAAGGCACGTGCCCTCCACTGTGCTCGCCAGTATATCGACCATCGAGCCACACCTTGGCATGGTAGTCTACAGCGCCAAATCGAAGCAGGAGTCGGAAGCCATTGGCTTTCTCTTCGGCACTTCGCAAGTCTTCAATGCGGCGTTCGTACCAAAGCACCTGATGAACACCCTTTTCATGGATGCCAGAGGCGGGAGCCTGGAACACGAAGGGAACCTGGATAGTCCTCTTCGCATTAGGCTTGCCCTCCGCTGCTGCGTGAGAAGGCAAGCCTTGCAGGTGGAAAGCTTTGGCTTGGCCCTCGTCGAGGTCATCGAAGAGGAAGTCCCATGGCCCGTTGAGACTTTCCCAATGGAGAGCGGAGCGGACAAAGTCTGGACGAGGATAGTCTGTGGGAACAGTTGCCATATTGGCTGGTCTGGGAGGAACAGCCGGTTGATAGTACGCAGGATAATGCTGCTGGCCGTTCGGCTTCTTGACTTCTTTCACGAACTTCGACAAGCTCTTGCGCATGTCTTTCTACTATCAGGCTTTCACTCGCTTCATGTGCTTTGTTGTAGTGATAAATAGGAGACAAGAGGAGGGGTCGTCGTGAGGATGGGAGATGGGGGAGGACGGGACGGGACGGGATCGTACGGGACGGCAAGGACCGGACCTCGTCCGCTCTTCGTACGGTAAATGTCATAAATTTCGTGGGCTTCGTCTCGAACATACACCAACTTCACAATGTTCGCGGTGAAAGGATGGAACGTGGACGTCACGGCGCTGAAGCCTCAGACAGAAGTGATCAAAGGCAAAAAGGCCAGCGCGAAAGAGGCAGCCGCAGCTGCAGAGAATGCTGAAAAGCAGACTAGAAAGCGCAAAAGAGAAGAAGCAGAGGAACTGAAGGCAAAGAAGGTGGATGCTGAACTGGGAGAAAAATGGGAAAAGTATATCGAAGGAAAGGAGCCCAAGAAAGCAAAGAAGGCGAAGAAGGGGTTGGACGTGGAACAAAACGGCACGGAGAAGGATACGCAATCAAGGACTGTGAAGAACGCAGATGAGACAACAGAGGAGACTTCGGCAGATGCGGGTGCGGAGAAGAAAAAGGCAAAGAAGCGCAGTAGGGATCGGAAGAAGGACAAACATAATGGTGGCAAAGGTGAAGCCGCTCCAGGCCAAGCGAACGGGACGGCAGCAGCAACACCAACAGCGCTTGCGAGACCACCTACTTTACCAGCTGGCACTAAGCTCACACCAATGCAAGCAGCCATGCGCCAGAAACTCATCTCCGCCCGCTTTCGACACCTCAATGAGACTTTGTACACTGAACCATCCTCCAAAGCCCTCGATCTATTTGATCAAAACCCCGAAATGTTCGAGGACTACCATTCTGGTTTCCGGCAGCAAGTAACAACATGGCCTTCAAATCCTGTCGACACCTTCATTGCTACAATCCGAGCGCGTGGAGCTGTAAGACTTCCCTCCCAAAAGAAAGCTTTTCAGAAAAAGGACGGCAAAATCAAGCACACCGATGTTGCCGAACGCATCAAAGCAGAGAGCGAAGGTCGTGTCGCTGCCCTCCCGCGAACGCAAGGCGTCAGCATTATAGCCGACCTAGGATGTGGAGATGCTCGACTTGCACAGACACTGACCGACTCCGGCGACATCACGAAGCTGAACTTACGAATCTTGAGCTACGATCTACATTCACCGAGTCCACTTGTCACAAAAGCCGACATATCTTCACTGCCTGCAGATGATGGCAGCGCGGACATTGCAATCTTCTGCTTAGCACTGATGGGCACGAATTGGATATCTTTCATCGAGGAGGCTTATCGGATTCTGCACTGGAAGGGCGAACTCTGGATCGCTGAGATCAAATCGAGATTTGGACGGGTCGGCAAGAGCAGCAAAGTGGTTGAGCATAGCGTAGGAGGCAAGAGGAAACAAGCTATCCTGCAAAAAAAGAAGGCCAAGGAGGCTGCGGAGCAAGAAGAAGTTAACGAGCAAGAAACACTCGCGGTTGTGGTGGATGGCGCTGAAAGCGCTCCCGCTGCCAATCAACAAGAGACCGATGTCTCATCCTTCGTCGAAGTCTTGAGAAGGAGAGGCTTCGTGCTGAAGAGTGGAGACAATTCGATCGATCTGGGGAACAAGATGTTTGTGAAGATGGAGTTTGTGAAGGGGGCGCCTGCGACCAAGGGCAAGAACAAGACTGAAGATGAGAAGAAGACAGAAAAGCCCCGCTTCAAGAAAGCTAAGTTCCTGGACGAAGATAACAAAGAAGATGAAGATGTTGCAACAGATGATGAGGCAAAGACTTTGAAGCCTTGCTTATACAAGATACGATGAATTGGTCTCGATTGCCACACGCTTTCGAAAAGTTTTCGCACGACAATGCCAGGCTCCATCGATCTCGAGTGGTCTCACAGGAAATGCCATAGCTTTACCGAAATCGGCATACTGCTGTTCCGTTGTACCCGTTTCTACGAAGTTGTCCAGTACTTTGATGTCCGACATGATAAGTCTCCTAAATACTTCCGTAACGCCTTTGTCATTGAATGCGAGCTGGATTTGGACCGAACCATCGATGGGCATGACTTCCGTTCGTAAATGAGACATGCAGAGACAAAGTGTGAGTCGTGGGACTTCGAATGAAACACCGCCCATCTGATGCGCAATTCCGTCGATGCTGTATGGAGTTGGGTGAACAGAGACCTTTGCGCGCGCTTTCAAGATGGGGCACGTTAATCTGGTACACAATCGACTAGTGCTTTCGCGATCGCGTTCGACGTAAATGTCCACAGACAAAGTTACGCACGAGCTTTCAAGAGGCCGCGATGACCTAGACATTGTGTCGAGCAGTAGCTTGGTATCTCAGGAAATGTATGCACGCGGCGTGGTAGGAGGTAGGCGTGGTGCTGGATCTTTGATAAATGCTGCAGCCCTGCGTTTTTGAACAAGTCCAAATCATTTACTTCGGAGCGAGCTGGACTCTCTATTCTACTTACTACGTTAGGTATATTGTTATTCTCTCTGGAGCTGGACTCTCTATTCTACTTACTACGTTAGGTATATTGTTATTCTCTCTGGAGCTGGACTCTGCATAATTACTTTACGATCATATTTGGAGCCGGCTTCTTTGCATCATATCTCATATTTTCCTGATTCAACATGTCTATGCTGGCACTGCTGGCTATCCAAGCTTGATACACAACTCCTAGGCCTTACTCCCACGTCGATCTTCCCCAATTACACAGATTCAACGTGCTGAACCTAACGATTGCCCTATCTATCACCTAGCCCATGCATTCGGGATCACGACCAGGAGGGGAACGAGGGGAACCACCATCTCATGACGACTATCTTCGCGACATGCTCAGCAAACGCGCAATCGACGACAATGTCTACAAAAGCTGCGGTACGGTCGCCGAAAACTGGCTAATCAAAACGGGAGAACTAGTCAATTTTAGATTGGGCTGTCGCCCGAGCATCAAACAGTTTCTTAAGGTAGCGCGACGTATCGTCAATTCCTCCAATCCGTCAATTGTGGTTCCAATCGAGATAATCTCTGCTGCCCAGGTGATGGTTGCTGGTCGTCGAGAAACCCATGAGTGTTGGCTCCGGGCCAGTCTACTAGCGAGTCCATCCTCCAAACAAGCCGAAAGCAACCGCACTCACGCTCACGCTTTGACGGAATATGAAAATTTATTAGCTTTACTTCAGTTGAGTCCAGAATCACGCCATTTTACCTCGACTAGTTCCTCAGAGTCTTCGGTGCACGACTGTGGCGATGGCTACGAAAGCGCTACTAAGGATTCAACACCCTGTGGCCCAGGGTTAGAGGCAGGACGTCCAAAGGTCTGCATAAAAGACATTCCAGCCATCTTCAGTCTTCTATCTGAGCTTTCTGAGACACGACACTGGGTGAAGAGGATATGGCGAGGTTTCAATGCGGGCGAGATCAGCTTCATTGCGGTATCGAAGATGACGGATATGGCCTTCCGAAAGTGTCAGGAACTCATCACAGCATTCGAGGCCGAGTACTCTTGCTGTTGCTCCTACCAGGCCATTCTCAGGGGCTGGGATCTGAACGACGATGTATGGATCACAGCTCTCGATATGTCAACAAGCGGTAGCGTGCACAAATCTGATACTGGACTACTCGCCGAGGTTTTCTCCTACATGCCAGCGTACCGTGTCACTCACTGCATCACGGAACGAATGTTTCGAACTAGGACGGGCTCTCCGGACACTGGTGCCCGTCCAGTACTCTCTCAGTCGGGTGCACTCCATCCATTCGTCGAATCCTTGGTTGCTGTCGTAAGCCAGCTCTGCTCCTTATCGGACAATTCTCACGGCCACTCTGCTAGTGATCCGCTTGATCACGAGCTCGACATTTTCACTCGCGAGTTGCTAAAAGGTCGCCCAGGCGAAGAATCGATGCTGCTTGTCGCGATGATGCGTATGCACTTAGACATATATGATTCTCTTGCTGGCGATCTCCAGTGTGACATGGTAAGTTCGAGACAAATTCTTTGCCATCTCGACGCAGCCAAACACCGCTTCTTCCAGTTCTACACCGGTTGTAACGAGGATTCCCACGCCAATGCGACGACTGAGTGCTTGCGTGAACTTATGGGCCATCTGCGCTTCACTCCTTCGCTGGCCGAATGTCGAAGCTGGAGGATATCGGTCGGAGTCCCAAATGGACTACTGAAGACTTTGCCACTTCTTCGAGGGGCCCACGTATGGGATTGCTTGACTCGTCATCATCAGCTCAGTATAGCACTGTGTAAGACTAAGCATTCGGAAGTAGCTGCCGCCCACCTACACAAGACTTTTGTGCCGTGTGTCGAGTGGCCAGGGATGGATCTATTGCTTTCCATTGTTCAAGGACCAGAATGCTGCCCAGATGCCACTTCTACGAACACCGTGATGGGCCACTCCATTCACGCGTCAGACCCGACCAATCATGCAGGTCTGACGTCGGACACCGCAGAGACCGTAGTTCCATCCAATATCGGGGCCTCAGATCAGGTGCAAGCGGATCTAGTCACTTTACCCAAAAACCCGGAGTCCTGCTCGTTACAGCCCCCAGTCGACCTCGGCCTTCACCAGCGTTGGCTCGCTGATCTGAAGACTCAAGTTGCGCGTGACACGCCCAGTGTCCAGGTCAACCATCTTCAAGCGCTACAGCAATGCCTTGAAATACTCCAACACATTTCCGGTAGAAAGATTGTGCCTAAAACAAAGCTCAATCACGACAGTGCAACCTCTAACTTCACTGCCAATAACGAATCTAGAGAGAACACGAGTTCCGTGGAAGAAGAAGGGAAAGAAGAAGAGCAAGCTGTTCCCAAAAGTGAAAAACGAAGTGCAACTCCAAAGACCAACCCTATCCAAGCTCTTTGGCTAGCATCCTTAATCAATGGCACAGGACGAAGTTTCACGCCAAGGTCCATGGAATATCATGCACAATCTTACCCTTCGGCTCTGCCTCGTTGGACAGCTGCTTGAATGCGAGCCTGCCTTTCCACAATGCCTCAGCGGTAGAGCGCTGTTGCTGTTGCTGTCTGCAGTCTTGTTTGAATCCAGTGCTTTCTACAACTAAGCATAACCATGGCGTGCCGGATGGCATGAATGGGGAAATATGGGAATATGGACAGCGAGCAGTTGTATTCGGCGAATTCGTGGTTCCACACCAGAAATATCGTGATCAAGCAAATGGTATTCTCTGTTCGATCTTTATGCCCTCGCTATGTGACTCTGTAATGAGCGTTGGTGATCGAAGTACGAGAGTTCGTCTTCTCAGGGCATTACACAATGGGTTCGCCGTCATCATGTTGCGCGTTTATATGCTTCTGGCTATCGGTATGGCTGGCGGAAAGCTGCGTGATTGATATGAGCAGTTGAACTTGTATGTAGAGGTTTCCGTCGGCGGTTATTTATACCTGAGGTAGTAGCAGGAGAAGTCAGCAAGTGATGGGTAGTGTCATGGATCACGTGCCCGAAACAACAACTTTCAGCCGGGACGATCCTCCATCAACAGGGATGGACATCCCCGCCGAGTGCATACAGTACACTGGGCTAGGTACTCATATATTCGCATTCCGACCACATTTCCAATTGCCCGTCTACACCTGGCCACATCTCCGTTCTCCCGACCGGACGGCATTCGCACTCGAGAGAGACCAGCAGCAGCACAGTCCCGCTGTCGCCTCCGGGCATCGACGCTGCTCCCACTTCCACCTCCCACCATGTCTCAGTCTCTCGCGCCCAAAAGCGAGTCGCAGCGCATCTTCGAGCAGCTCAAGCGCCGTGCTCCCAACAAAATCTGCTTCGACTGCGGCGGCAAGAATCCGACCTGGTCGTCGGTGCCCTTTGGCATCTACCTATGTCTCGACTGTTCCGCCCACCACCGTAATTTGGGCGTCCACATTTCGTTTGTGCGCTCCACGAATCTCGACCAATGGCAGTGGGAGCAGCTGCGACGCATGAAGGTCGGTGGCAACGAGTCGGCCAAGACCTTCTTTCAGCGAAATGGCGGCAGCGCGGCCTTGAACAGCAAGGATCCCAAGACGAAGTACACGTCCAATGCGGCGGTGAAGTACAAGGAGGAGCTGCAGCGACGAGTCGAGGCGGACCACAAGAGAAACCCCGATGGCATCGTGATTGAGGACGAACCGGGCGAGGAAGGCTCAGGCAGTGGGACGAGCACGCCCGCGGCAAGTGAAGACGACTTCTTCAGCAGTTGGGACAAACCCGCCGTGAAGAGGTCTTCGAACCCTCCGAGCAGGACAGGCACGCCGAGCCAGGCTGGGAGGGCGAGTCCCTTCTTGAATCCGGGAGCTGCGAATGGAAACGGCATGGCCGCAAGGCCCAAGAGTCCGCTCAACCCTACTGGCAGCGAGGAAACCAAGCCTGCTGCGAGCAGAGCTGTCCCCAGTGCCGCGAGAAAGACTGCCGTCGCTTCAAAACCCAAGGCGAACATTCTCGGCGCTAAAAAGACTAAACTGGGAGCCAAGAAAGTCGATGCGTCGGCTCTGGACTTCGACGAGGCGGAGAAGAAGGCAAGAGAGGAAGAAGAGAGGAAAGCGAAACTGGGCTATGATCCGGACGATGTCACTCCTTCAGAGGCTTCCATCGCGGCGAAACAACCCGGAGCGGAAGCGAGCACTATCCACCAGCCCACGCCTATGAGCCCAAGCTCGAGGGCTGGCACATTCGGCAACCCAAAGCCCAGAGAAAGGAGCGATAGCGAGGTTGAAAGACTAGGGATGGGTGTCAGAAAACTCGGCTTCGGAATGGTCGGTCAGCAGAAGAAGCCCGCTACTGCTGGCGGCGCTGCGAAGATTGGTGGGTTCGGGTCTACGAGCCGAGCAGCTCCTGTTGAAGGTATGCTACAGACTCTCCATTCTCACACTTTCACTCGAAGATCACTAATCTCATTTCTTCTCTTCACAGACGACTCGGAACGCTACGCACGCGACAAGTTTGGCCAACAAAAAGGCATCGGTTCCGACGAGTTCTTCGGCCGTGGCGCTTTCGACAGTAACGCGCAATCGGAAGCGAAAAACCGACTGCAAAGCTTCGAAGGGCAGACTTCCATTTCCTCGAATGCTTACTTTGGACGGCCGGACGAGACAGGCGAAGAAGAGTATGGAGATTTGGAGGGTGCTGCCAAGGACTTTGTCAGGAAGTTTGGCATCCAGGCGGGAGATGATTTGGAGAACGTCAGTGCCTTGTTGGGCGAGGCGGGCAACAGATTGCAGGGAGCGATCAGGAGTTATTTGAACTCGTAGGGTGTTATGCATGCATGCGTGTATGTAGGGGAGAGACACGGAGAGAGGGAGGGGGGAGAGAGCGAGAGGTGGGTGGGTGGGTGGGTATGCATGACGGAGATCTGGTCATGTCATCAAAACGACAGGATCAATATAGACAATATTAGTTGGTGAGCACATCTATTCGAGCTTTTGGATTTTTCTTGTTCAGGCCGCTTTTCTAGGAGGGGGCTGGCTGAATGATACCTAACGCCGGGCCGCAATAGCCGCTGCTTCGATCCTGCCATGCATCACCATCGGATGACTCTACCTCGAGCACGAAGTGCAATTCATTCATTTACTACTTGGTCACGTGGCTGTTTCGAAATAGTTTATATGAACAACACACAAGAATCAACAACAGAAGGCCCATCAGAACACCACTACTTGGTGTACTCCTCTCCGGTCCTTCATACGGTATACCATCATCAATCAATGGCTGGTAAGGCATCGGAATACGAAAAGAGTCGGGGAACAACGTTGCTCCAAGATGTCCTAATCACCACCGAATTGGTCAGCGCTCGGACATGGCATCGTGTGGTACGCGCCTGGCTCGTTATGCCAATTGCCGTTGCAGCCATCATGGCAGTGTGCTTTGGTGTCGACCGCCTCATTCACATTGGGACTGTTCCCTTTCCAGCTTCAGTGGCCTGTCTGATCTTACTCTTCTTAGCCCTCATCCTCTGCTCATTCATATTGGGAGACCGGGCCACAAAGACCATGGTTGGATACCTAGATATTCCCTGCGGCTGGTCCTTGCGCTTTCTCAACATATTCTTGTGCCCTGGCTTTGTCACGTTGCCTCTCAGTCCACCGATAAGCGGAACGGAAGTGGCCAAGATCATCGGTGTAGCTCTGGTCGGCTGGGCGGTGGTATTTGCCTTGAGTGCCTACTCGGTACGTGGGATAGTACTGCTCATTGGCAATAGCAAGAAAGCAGAAGTTGCCAGGGCTGAAGAGCTTGGGAAGCACCAAGATGACATTCCGCTGAGTCGAGTGTCGACACCGCCAGACTCTAGGCGGACATCATGTGACGACTATGGTGAGAGCACGCTGGACGAACCCCCAAGCACTTCAATTCTACTCCTTGTTCAGCCGCCAAGGGCCCAGAATCCAGACTATGTCACTGGGACAGGCGGACCGCCAATACCGGAGAGCACAGGACTCAGCTCAGAGACCATATCACCATTGTCCATTTTGCGACACGATGCGCGGCTTCAAACCAGAGCTGAGAAGTGGGCAGCACTCATCATCTCACAATTGGATCTGCTTACCTATGCAGCACTGATGGTCTTCATCGGCATTCCGGTTTATTATGGCCTCGGATATGCCATGCCGCTGCAACTCTGCATCAGCATCATCACATACGAAGTCGCAACCATGCTGCCCTTACGTTGGAAGACCTACCTGCACCCCATCCTCGTCTCCTCTGCCAGCACCGTCCTCGCAATCTGGATCTTCGCCCTCACGCGCGGAGACTCTCTATCCGATGGTCTCCATGCCTACTCCACAGGAGTGAAATACACCAAACTGTGGAGCGGTGCAGCAATTGCAGGCACGCTACCCGGAGCGGGCGACATTCTCTCCTCCATCATCGACGTATCAATCATTGCATTAGCCTTACCAATGTTCCAATACCGACATGAGCTCCAAAAAAACTTCCTAGCCATCATCATCCCCAACACCATCTGGCCCTTGGCCTCACTATTCGGCTACCCAGCCTTCTGCTACGCAATCGGAATCGCTCCGACGTCCTCTCTCGCCTTCGGTGCGAGAACTCTCACTCTCGCGCTCGGACAAATCGTCGTGGCGAATGTCGGCGGAAATGTGAACGTGGGAACTCCCTTGGCCATCTTCAGCGGCATCTTTGGAGTGCTCATTGGTAATCAGATTTTGAAATTGCTGCGGATTCCCGACGACGACTATATTACTAGAGGAATCACGTTTGGCGCCAATTCGAGCAGTCTTGCGACTGCTATGTTACTTGGTACGGACCCGCGAGCTGCGGCATTCAGTAGTTTGAGTATGGGATTTGTTGGGACTGTGGCTGTTGCTGCTACGAGTGTGCCACCGATCGTGCAGGCTGTGAGGCGCATTGTTGGGCTTTGACGGGAGGCTTCAGAATCTGAGAACATGTTTGCGAGATATATTCACAGGCGGAGACCGGACGAGAATGACCTTCCAGAGTAGAGACTTCATGACATTATACATCCGAGAACGGTGGCTAAAACTACACATCCATCCTTCCTATTCCTTCTTATCGTCTCATGCCACCACTACTTTCACAAACTCGCCACTCGCCATGCACATGTTGGTTCAAGCAGACTGCTTTCCGCAGCTTCGCCAAGCGCCGAGCGCCCTGTACATCTTTCTGTATAATAAAACATGAGTAGCGCCTTGGCCGGCCTTGCGCAGCGTGGCTGAAGAGCGAGGCTTTTCCCGACGTCGTAATTTCCTTACATGAATGCTGCCGGAATCGACGCTTTTATGGACCATTCGCGCTAGCTCAGGCCGCTTGGGGTATAAAGACATCAAACAAAACAAGCTCGAGGCTTGGAAACAATCAGGCCATTTATGGCTTCTTCTCCTCAGAGCCCTCTTGCTTAGGTTGTTCGCTCGACTGCTCGCCATCCTTTGGCGACGACTCAGCCTCCGTGCGGGCACGGTGCATCTTGTCGAACAGAGTCAAAGATGCGGTCTGGAGCTCATCTGTCTTGGCCTTGATCTCCTCGGCGGTGGCAGTACCTTCTCCAGTCTGGTTGGTGGCAATGAACTCACGAAGACCGTTGATGGTCTCACGGATCTTGTCTGCCTCGGCCTTGTCAATGCGGTCCTCGAACTCCTTGAGTGCCTTCTCGGTATCGTTCACAACGCTGTCGGCACGGTTGGCAGCCTCGATGGCGGCCTTGCGGTCCTTGTCGGCGGCAGCGTATTTCTCGGCGTCGTTCACCATGTTCTCAATCTCGGAGTCGGAGAGACCAGATCCTGAAGCGATGGTGATAGACTGGTCCTTGTTGGTAGACTTGTCCTTGGCGTGCACGTGGACAATCGAATCGGCGTCAATGTCGAAGGTAACCTCGATTTGTGGGACACCACGGTGAGCTGGTGGGATGCCGACCAGTTGGAAGTTTCCGAGCATCTTGTTGTCACGGACAAGCTCACGCTCACCCTGGTAGACCTTGATCTCGACAGCGGATTGGAAGTCGGCAGCAGTGGAGAATGTCTGCGACTTCTTTGTTGGAATAGTGGTGTTGCGGTTGATCAGACGAGTGAAGACACCGCCGAGGGTCTCGATACCGAGCGACAGAGGAGTGACATCGAGGAGAAGGAGATCAGTGACCTCACCAGCGAGAACACCACCCTGAATAGCGGCACCAATGGCGACAGCCTCGTCAGGGTTGACAGACTTGGCTGGCTCGCGGCCGAAGATGGCCTTGACAGACTCGGTGACCTTGGGCATACGGGTCATACCACCGACCAGGATAACATCCTGAATGTCTTTGGCCTGGAGGTTGGCGTCCTTGAGAGCCTTGCGGACTGGGTCCACAGTGCGGCTGATCAATGGTTCCACCAGGGACTCGAGCTGAGAGCGGGAGAGCTTGGTGTTGATGTGCTTTGGTCCAGAAGAATCGGCGGTAATGAAAGGCAGGTTGATGTCGGTTTGCTGAGCAGAAGACAGCTCAATCTTGGCCTTCTCAGCAGCCTCACGGATACGCTGGATGGCCATGCGGTCGCCAGAGAGATCGATTCCTTGCTCCTTCTTGAATTGCTGCACAAGATGGCGGACGAGGGTGATGTCGAAGTCCTCACCACCCAAGTGGGTGTCACCGTTGGTGGCCTTGACTTCGAACACGCCGTTGGAGATTTCGAGAATGGAGATATCGAAGGTACCACCACCAAGATCGTATACAGCGACGACTTTGTCATCCTTCTCGAGACCGTAGGCAAGAGCAGCGGCAGTTGGCTCGTTGATCACACGGTGCACGGTAAGACCGGAGATCTGGCCGGCATCCTTGGTGGCCTGACGCTGCTGGTCGTTGAAGTATGCTGGCACAGTGACCACAGCGTTCTTGACGTTCTTGCCCAAGAATGCCTCGGCGGTCTCCTTCATCTTGCCGAGGACGAAACCACCGATCTGCGAAGGAGAGTATTTCTGTCCTTGTGCCTCGAGCCACGCATCGCCGTTTGTGTGCTGAACAATCTTGTATGGGACCTGCTGGATGTCCTTTTGCACCTCAGCGTCCTTGAACTTGCGTCCAATCAAACGCTTTGTGGCAAACAGAGTGTTCTCTGGGTTGACGACGGCCTGGCGCTTTGCGGCGATACCGACGAGTCGCTCGCCCTCCTTTGTAAAACCGACCACAGAAGGTGTCGTTCGTGCACCTATGCCTCACTGTCAGTCATCGTCGCTCCGTCTTACCCTCTCTATGGTCCTGTTCGTACCTTCCGAGTTCTCTATTATGCGAGGCGCCTTGCCCTCCATGACGGCCACAGCCGAGTTGGTGGTACCCAGATCGATACCAATGATCGGGCCCTTCACCTTCCCGCTGTCGGCATTTGTGTCTTCCGCATATCCTCGTCGAAACTGCGATGCGAGGGGCGCGCGGCGGGCTGATGATCGGAAAGAAGATGTCGCGCGCGGAATAGCCTGTGTTCAATGTCAGTGTCGTGTGCATGCTCGCGTGATGGCGAATGGTTTCGATGGAGCTTCACTTACGTTCCGCGTCAGTCTAGAAGAGAGCATGTTGGCTGTATTAACACACTGGGGTACGCGCAAGGAAGAAGGAACGATGGCGATGATGGATGAGAGGGTGAGGAAGAAAGGGCGGTTGCTGCAGATGGCGCAAAGTGATGAAGGAAGATGGAGAGAAGAAGATGGTGTAGGGAGCTTTAGAAAAACTGGATGCATCACCACCGAGAAGAAGAAGGTCCGTGCTTTCCGTGCTCGCCACAAATCGAAGTCTACGGAATCGTGGCGGTCTTCCATGGCACTTCCGATTTCGCTTACCTCCTACAATGTGCATTTCCCTCCCTCTGTAAATCTTCGGCAACCTCATTTACCGTGCACATGCCCTCAGTTTCTTCTCGTCCGTACATCCGTGGCCACTGGAGTCAGGACTCGAGGCTCTGCATCGCTTGTCGGCGCTGGACTGTGCGGACGTCAATGTGAGACTCGGGACTGTGCACAGTTCTGCGTCGGAATAAGCGGAATAAGAGTCGACCTGCTCAGCAACCGGTCTTTTCAGCCAGACCAGTGTGCAAGCACCGATGCAATGAGCGAATGCAAACAAGCTCTCTGCAGCGGCGCCGACAACGCGTCTGCCATCAACTAACTCGGAAGACTTATCAGACGACAGATGGTTCTCTTGCAACGAAACGTTTACAGGTCACGAGCAGCCGACATATAGAGAGAGATGGATGCACGTCTACAATGCCGAGGGCGAGATGGTACAATCGCATCCCTGAAGATCGGGATGAGCATCTTGAGTAGGCCAAGGATGACTCAATTCCGTTCAACTGTGAGCACCCGGCAGCGACAGCAAAAACGGTGTCGACATTACGACGTGTGGAGGAATGGGGCGTGGGAATGGGAAAAGTGGCAATCAAGCTTCGTCGCCATTACAGCAGACTCGGCGACACCTGGGGTGGAGGAAAGTGCTCCATTTTGCGTCTCCGAAGAGAGCAGTAGCTAGTAGTAGCTAACAGGGCATGGGTATCGTAGCAGCGGAACTGCAATAGAACGCCAACGCCTTTTTTGAAACCCTCCAAGCTCTTTTGATCGTAAGTCGCAGTCCTAGTAGTGAATAAAAGCCATGATTCTGATGGCTTAAGTGCGAGCTGGACGGTCGTTGAAGCGGCGAGGCCTCTCGGCGACCTGCTGTTGCTGGACAGCGACGACGTTGACTGGGATGCTGTCGAACTGTGGAATGTATCATCAGCATCGCGTTGCAAAATTCTCGACCCTCCCGCCAACGATGAGAGGGAGGGCTGTGTGGTTGTACGTACGCCCAATGACTTCAGCAAGTCCTTGGTCTCCTGGTCCACATCCAGCTGACCGCTCTCGCTGTTCTGTGTGAAGTCCAAAGCAGAGACCTCTGGAACGTATTGATCCTTGCGCTCACGCTCCTCTTCTTGCAGCTTGAAGGAGATACCGCGAACTGGTCCACGTTGGATGCGCTTCATCAAATGGGTAGTGTAGCCGGCAATCTGCTGCTGTCAGCGAGCCGTTTCTGCATCATCGAAAGTTGTATTCATTGGCCGTACCTTGTTACGCAGACGCTTGGAAGCAATCACGGCAATTTCATCGCAAATGCGCTTGTTGGTCTCGAAGTCGAGAGTCAACTTGGGGTAGTAACGCTCGATGATGACCTTGGCGGACTTCTTCACAGTCTTGGTGCGGACGCGACCCATTTTGACGGTATTTGCGAGGGTGGTGGTGGTCGAGGAGATGGGGATGTCGTTGGGCGTGCAGTCGGAGGTTGAGGCTTTGTGAGAGACGAAATCTGTTCGTGGTCGCGCCAAGACCGCTTGCTCGGATCGGAGAAACCCACTCCGATGAAGATCCAAATCAGCCCCAAACAGATATACCGAGACGTACTCCGCCTTTGTCCATGCATCCTCATGCTGTTCAGGTAAGCCTTTTCGCATGTCTCATACCTACATGTAGCACTGATGACATAGCACGCTCAAATGGCATACCTTTTTTCTCGCATCATCCACTCATTCACCTGCCTGCAACCCGTCCCCGTCCTGCCGTGTCACGAACATCTCTCACCTTCCGTCGCTCTCTACCACACCACAAGCCAAGATGCATTGCACACCACTCACTGCAGGACTTCTTGCACTCATCGCACTACTCTATCCGCACAGGCTCTCGGAAAGCCGACTCATATACCCCGCCACAACAACGTCGAACAGATTCCGATAGCGCAATAATGCATGCATTTTGGATTACCTACCATGTATGCGAATATTCTCATGAGCCTGCCAAATCATCGTTGGCCAATTTGTTCCTATTTTATCTTCACATTCACACCCACTTCAACCCCAACTTATGCATCTCCACCGCCAGCTGGAACAGATAATCCAAACTTTCACATTGCGTCTTGGCCTGAGCGACATCCTTGCCCCACACATAGACGCCATGCCTCTTCACGAGCACCGCACAAGTTTCCGGCCACTGCCGCATCGCCTGCGACATGCTCTCCTCCAGATCCTCTTCATGCGCCGTATTCTCAATAATCGGAATCTTCATCGTATCGAAGTATCCCAAGTTGCCGAGTTTGCGGCCGCCCTCGGCAATCTCTTGCGACCCTGTTCCTCCGCGCGAGATGCCTTTGATCTGCTCAATCTCTTTCATCGCAAACACACCGCGGTCGCTACCTTGCAGTCCCGCTTCACAGATGAGAGTTACGAGAACAGCCCATTGCGAATGAGTATGGATACAAGCTCCTGCTCCACGGTTGGTGTATGCCGACATGAAGAGAGGTGTGCACGCAGAGGGTTTGTACACCTACCGTTCATATCTCAGCTCAGCGCACACCCCCTCGCCAAGCGCGAAGACAGCCGCAACCTACCAGTGGTCTCCTCAGGTATTGCTTGGTCACATAGTCCATGACAAAAATATCTTGGGGTTTCATGAGCTCTTTCTGCACACCTGAAGGGGCGAGATAGACGTGGTTTCCATGCTTGATGGAGATGCCGCCGCCGGTGCCTGTGACCCAGCCGTGGCCGTAGAATTGATAGCAAAGCGTACAGATGTGATTGGCGGGGTGGAGAGGGTCGATGGAGGTGACGAGGGCATCGGCGTTGTTGTCCTCCCCTGTGGCCATTTCACCAAGACTTGTTTCTGCCATCGAGTCTTCGCTACCACCCCGTATCGTGTTAGTGTAGTCGCTAGAGAGGTGTAAACAATATCGTTGAAAATCTAATCGATCCATCTTGACATGAGGTCGAAGTTTGCGCCAAGGCGCTAATGTTGGCATCCCGTATATTGAATCTTTCCGGCTCTCAAACACGAAGCAATTTACAAGCACTACATGTAGGTAGATACCACCAGCACTGTCCGACACCACGCCTGAACAGATAGTATCCAAGATCTTGCTGTGCTGTCACAGGGCAAGAATCAGCAGCTGCAGAGCCAGCAACCACAGGGCAAGAAGAAGCAGCCGCAGACTCAGCAGTCGGCGACGATTAAGGATGAGCAGCTGCAGACATTCAGATATTTCCAGGCACCTGACGTGTATAACAGACATTGCTGGCTCTATACACCGCTATACTGCTTTACAGACAAGACATCCAGTTCGATGCATTACACCTCTCTCTTTCGCCTACACAAAGTATTCATCTATACATGTCGCGATCTTGTGTGGAGATGAGCCGCCCTGGTGGTATTCAGAAACCCCTTCCACCTCAAAGTTCAAGTGGGTAAAGTCTAAGAACTGCTCCGTAGCGACGTTTGAAAATCTCTATGCGGTCGGCCACATTCTCCATCAAGATAAATGCGTGAACAAAGGCCTTGAAACCAGGACTCCAGCCGTCTGACCTCCCTGGAGGCCATACGCTCACAGCGAATCGGATCATGCCTATGTATGACCAACTCAGAGATGCTATTAGGTTGTAGAGATGCACATTTAGGGGAGTACGCTGACATAGAAGCCCGGTAAGAAGCGCATTCCCCTGGAATTGGATCTGACATCTCCAACCAGGCAGGGACAGTTCCAACCAACAGAGTCGGAGGAGCAAATCTTCAGAAGTCCTATGAAATGTTTCCCAGTAAGATTCCAGTTGATTGTACAATATCGCCTCGACGATGATGATAACGATGACGTTCTTGTTCTGCCTCCAGAACGTCTGTCCGGGAACCAGGAGATTCTTCGCGAACGTGAAAACGAGTCTCACTTCATTGTGTTTTCGGTCTACGTCGCCAGTGAAGTGAAATCTAAACGCATTCTTGGCGTAAAAGAATTCCTCGCTCTCAAGCCTTACCTGTCTACTAACCCTCAGTAGTGCGGTCCGGTGAGTCTCTTCATCACTGGTTTCGAGTCTAGGTACCCCTAGTCCGTCATTGGCCACGACCAGTGGGCCGTTGGTAGCAATGGCCACTTCCCAGATCATGATGCGGATATCTGATGGCAGTTTCTCCAGGAGATTCATCTTTTTGGCCCACAGGGGTCGGAGGTTGTACCGTGGTTGTGCCTGCACCTCATGCAACCCCCTCCTTTCGCTAAACTCGGCAGCGTGTCGGTGCCTCGTTCGAGTTGACAGTCGTGGTTGGTACCCTCGCCTCCGTAACAGCCCACCGTCAGTT
Source organism: Sphaerulina populicola P02.02b (assembly GCA_000291705.1). Taxonomy (NCBI): domain Eukaryota; kingdom Fungi; phylum Ascomycota; class Dothideomycetes; order Mycosphaerellales; family Mycosphaerellaceae; genus Sphaerulina; species Sphaerulina populicola. Next base: position 114,529 of record JH792530.1, read on the forward strand.
GTCTGCTGTGTTACAGCAGGGGATCTCGCCAGCGGTACGGAAGGGCCAGGCACAGGCGCATGGAGCGTTCTCGATACTGACGATTGGCTGCTTGGAATTGTGGGGGCTATATTCGGGACTTCTTGTGTGTCCTGGTCTGGCAAGTGGCTAGAGGCAGAGCTGGAGGGTTGGTCGGGCACTCCTGCGGTTCCACTGGATACATCTTCTGAAGAACGATCCGTCGTATCGACGGCCGGAGAAGAAGCAACCCGTGCTCCATGATCATCGCCATCATTATCATCCATCTCGTTCCTCTCGACACTAGCAGCCTCCCGGGCGTTCACTCTCCGTTTCTTCGCTCGTCGAGCCATATCGCTTGATGTAAAGATACTGGTGGTGTTGGAATGGGAAATTGCGCTGGCTGTGATTCGAGCGTTGGCCCAAGGGAAAAGATGTACGCCGTCTTTGGCAGTACCTAGACAAGAGTGCATAGGTATTGTGATTACCTTACTTACTGACGGTGCTATGGAGATAAATGAATATATAAGGCAGGTCTATGCTTTTGTTACCTCTAAGAAAGATCCCCTTGAAGTACATGTACCTACCTAAGCGACAGGAGTCAGTGAATCGTGTTGTGAGCCCCTTTTAGTTCGGATTCACTTCCTACATGTATAATAGATGTTGAATATTGTATAGCAGACTCAGGGCCTCAGGCATAAGCAACATTTTGAAGCTTACCTAAGATCATTCGGTTACTACTAAAGTCTAAACGCCAGCGAGTTATATTGCTGTGGAGCTACCCGCGGTCGCCCGATAAATACATTAGTAAGTACCGAGGCAAAACCCAACAAACCTCACTTACCTTTTACTTACTTTCTCTTCACTTCAACTCCATTTCCAGAATTTGACAAGCAAAAAAGAAAAGAAAAGAAAAGAAAAGAAAAGAAAAAATGGCCTCCCAAACCCTCCTCCTCACCCCTTCATCCCCTTTACTCAAACCACTCGTCACCCTCGCAGGCTGGACCTTCGTCATGGAACTCTGGATGTACGCGACCCGCATCCCCGCCATTTCCCACTACAAACTCTCCATGGACCCCGCGAAAATCAGCGAAGAATTGCAGACCAAAATTCCCATTCATATTCGACAAGTGGCTGATAAGTACGTCTTTTTTTTTTTAAAAAGAGCCTTGAAAAGAAACAGCTGCTTGGAACCTGGCTAATGTTTGTTTGTTTGTTTGTTTTTTTCTTTCTCCCCCTTTCGGGAAATCGCTAGTTACAACCATTTACACGAACAACCTACTGTCTTTTACGCCGTCACTCTCGCTCTCGCTATTCTCGGTGACAATCATCCTTATACGCTCCAAGCGGCGTGGACGTATGTGGGGTTGAGAATGGTGCATTCGGTATTTCAGTCGTTGGTGAATAAGGTCATGGTGAGTAGTAGTAGTCATTAATTGTACTTGCTTGTCTTTCTATTTTTATTTTTATTTCTCCTTCGTTTTTGGGGGGGGGGGGGGNGGGGGGGGGGGGGCACTATACC